>ML369215.1:5068-39876 GCA_005239525.1 Nicotiana knightiana
TAGAAAAGGGGTGTGATATATATAGTGACCCGCAGCCGTAAATTAGACAAAGGTGTCATGCTTGGCAGATCTATTTGAAAGCTTTTCTCGTGTGTAAAATTCAAGTTGGAAATTATCTTGAACCTTGTTCGACTTTCCCTTTTCGCGTGCTTTTTATTTCGTTTTGTCCTAGTCATTTTCCTTTTCGACCTCCCAATTTTCTATTTATCGTTTCATTCCTTTTGTATTCTTTTTCTTCATTCTATTATATATGTGGTCTCATACAAGAACATTCAAAAAAGAGAATCTGAAATTATGAAATTCAATAAGATAAGCATTCCTCTTATCTCAAATTTATGAGTTTTCTTCATTCACATCTGAAATTTTTTAGTTTTAATGGGAATTTCCGATTGAGATCAAATTCTTTTCATCTTTTTTTATTATATCATAAAACTTTGTGTTATTATATGGTTATTAAATATAATTCAAATCACTTTAATACTAAGTTATGACAAAAATTTCGTAAGCCTTGCTTAAAGAATATGAGATTTATGATTTTGATTTTTGAGAACTTGTAATTTATTTAATTCTATACTAGTGGGGTATAATTTATGTATTGAAGATATTTATAAAAAAAATTCTTATTTTGATTGATGTAATTTTTTATTGAAGATGCTATCTTAGTTGTTTAAATTTCTTTTTAATATACAAAAAAAAAAGATGTAATTCCAAGTGAAAATATTGATTTTAATTTTGTTGTTATAATAAAGGTATGATTCCTTATTTAATGCTAATTACGTCTATTTTTAATACCTGAGATGTAATTTTTTTGTATTTGCAAATTAAAAAGTTGACCCGAATAAACTCAAAAAAATCGAACAAACACTCCTAAAATTTCATATCAGTCGTTACAAGGTATACATTAAAAGAAATTTTGCCACCCAGAGGCGGACCTAGGATTTGAACATACCGGGGGCACCATCTTTAGTATACCAAGTATAGAAGTACTAGCTAGCAATAAAGTTCGATGTTCAAGTCTATAAAAACTTAATGATTATGATAACTATCATTAACAAACTTCGATATTATCGAATATCATTAATTTGGTGCTAATATAACATAAGTACAATGTCCACTCATAGCAGTGTCGGGATTATTTCACATCAAACTCATCTATAAAATGAGAGACATTGTCTCTTAAAACTAGAACTTGATTGAAAAGAATTAAACTTCGCCAAGAATACGTTATCTGAATTTATAAGAACAAGAACTTCCTAAAAATAACGATTCCAAGCAAAATATTATTTTCTTCGACCACCTAAGGATCTTTCTTCTCTATCACAGAAGGATCCTTCCTTCTCAATCAAGGAAGGATCTTTCTTTTATTTCGCTTTTTAGGTAAACTGTTTTCAATAATCGGCAGCTCCAATTGACCATTCATAAGTAAGCAATATGACTAAATTAATATTGAACCAACAAAAACCTTTTTCCCCTAACTAAATAGTATGTTACATACCTGAAATATAATTTAATGTTTTCTCCTCCAGTTGATGTAAGAGTCAACTACTAATCGGAGTATAATTTATATAAATCAAAAACGCATATGTTTATAATATCTTTCTAGCATAATATTTAAAAAGAAAAAAATTGACTCAAATAAAATTAAAGAAGAAGAGGCTCAAATTCAGTCATCCCTATCGTTACCTAATAGGACTATCGAATTTAGAAGAGATGCATAGAACTGAAAAAGAATTAACTAAATTAAAGGAAGGCAGAAGAGTTTGCTACTCTATTTGTGAAGGGGGAGGCTAATGAATATTCAGACTTTTGAATGAGCCGGGGATTTGAAAAAAAGGTTAATTAAGTTTATTATTATGTAGAAGCATCAGATTATAATTGAATTCAGAAAATGTTATAAAAATATAACTAGTTGACTACTAAGTAATTAAACATTCATTGAATTCAAAAATAGGAAAAGTACAATAGAATTATGAAAGTTATAGGATATGAGATTCAAACTTGGGTCATCACGGAAGAGAAGGCACTTTGAGTGCTTTCTTAAACCAACTCTTTTGCCCAACTTTTGTTTTTAGGGGGCACACGTAAAATATTTAAGGGGTCCTTACTGTATATACATATAGATAGAAAATACATATATTGTATTTTTGCCGAGGTTTACGGGTTCCCATGACTCCTCACCTCCCCATGTAGGTCCGCCCCTGATGGCACCCGCCACCTTTAAAACCTAAATCCGCCTATATTAGTACCATTTTTCCGAAGAAAAAAGGAAAAGAACAGGAAAAACGAAACAAAAACATACGTTGTACTGGGAACTGATCAGAGCAACACCGTAAAAGAAAGAAGAAAGCAAGAAAGCCACATGCTCTCGAATATATATACTTGAAAAACATATGATGTTTTGAGTGCAAAAGAAACGTGGAAAATAGTCGGGGAATTCAAGAAAAAAGAGTACTACCTTGAAATTTCCAAGAAATGTCCATGGCCATTCAGTGAGAATGCCCGGTTTAGAAGCCATGCTTTTGTACAGCTTCTTCTTCCCAAAATAAACTACTTGTAGTTTTGGCCACCTTATATATATATATATATATATATATATATATATATATATATATATATAGAAGAACTGCATTGTAGATAGAGGCATAGCATTTAATATCCGTCCAATTAATGGCCTCTCATTTAAAGTCTACCAGTAAGCATGATGTAACCAGACTATATACAGTACTATATATATATGGACTATTAAAAATGGACTACTTAATTATTTTTGTACTTTAGCTTGCAAAGAAATTTCCTTACGCACTTTAACTTTGCTGATGACTTATTACACACTCGACTAGGTAGATCCCCTTCCCCTATCACGTGACAAGCGCGTGTTAAGCAAAAACAAATAAAATATTAAAGTGAGTCAAAGAATAAAAAAATAACCATTTTCATATTTTGTAGCACTACTGTCCATACAAATAGTAAATACAAGAAGCTATCGAGGTATAAGGAGTAGTACCTCAGGTACAACTATTTGTCCCAAAAATCTGTAGCAAGAACGGCTCAGAAAGAATTCCAAGTCAATAAGGGGTAGAAGATCTTGATTGTAAATTGGCAAAGATGCAGAGAACCTACGTCTTGCTTTTGTAATTTAGTAGTTCCATCAATTCATTTCCAAAAGCATTGCTGCTGTATGTGTATGTAAAGTTTATAGGATAAAGTTCTTTTTAATCACTGATTATGATATCAATAAACCATGACTGATTATGATATCAACAATGAAAATAATGTATCGGTAAAAAAAAGTTTCACACGTAAGCCAACTTTTGATAACTCAGCCAGTTACGTGAACGCAAGAGAACGAGACAGCTGGATGTGATTCTTTGAAGAGGTACGGAACAAAGATGCACGATTCAATAAACTCACGAGCTTATCAGCCACGAGAAACTCACCTTGATCAAAACAGGGAAGAGGCACGGTCAGAATGAATCTAAACAAAGCTACGAGCAGATTCAAGAACCCACAATTTATTACTCTAACGTTATGTAACCGTAACCAATTACTGTTATCCTTTGTGACGCATCATTAATGTCATAATTAGTCATTAATGAGCAATCATAGCAAGAGTTGTACGTTATATCAAGGAATCTCCTATATAAGGGAGGGGAATACAACTTGTAAAGGCATCTGATTCTCGAATACAATTTACTTCGCTTTTCTATCTTTCTGCAATATTATCTATTATTCATTTTTCGATATTTCCTTGATTATCAGTAACCCGAGTTCATCCTAGAAATAGCTTTAGACAGGGGATCTAATTCTTTGGGTAAACGAATTGGTTCCGTTACCGGGAATCTGATAATCTTTGCTTTTCAAGCGATATCCTCTGAACTATGTCGAACTCCAACGACAACAACCAGCAAAGGAATGGAACCCCAGTTCCATCGCCTTCAGGAACCCCACGGGGTTCAAGGGAACAATCCCGGGAAAGATCCAATAACAACAATGGTGATAATGATCAAACAGTGGAACAAGATCGTGTAAAGCAAATGATTGCAGAGTACGCGAGCCACGCTTTACAAGAATTTGCGAGAGGATTACCGGCAGCGTTACCTACACCGCCGACGCCACCACCCAATAATAACATCACCATGCAAAATCCTCAATCTGGGTTGGCAAACTCAGGAAGAGGAGATACTCCTAATGAATCCCTCGAAACGAGTCCAGGTATATCTAATAACTCAGAATTACAAAATTTACTGCTAACCATGCAGAAACAGATGAAGGAGCAGAACGATCGCATCGAGCAAATTCCTGGAGTACCACCTATCATCAAAGGCATTGATGTTGATAGGTATTCTCAACAACCTTGGAAGCCAAGTGCGGCACCCTTGCCTATACCCAAGAGTTTAAAATGCCTGACGTTCCCAAATATGATGGAACAACTGACCCACGTGACCATGTGACTGCTTTCACTACTGGAGTAAAAGGCAATGACTTAACAAAACAAGAGATTGCATCAGTCCTTGTCAAAAAATTTGGGAAAACCCTCACCAAAGGAGCCCTAACCTGGTATTCTCTTCTCCCAGAAAATTCTATTGACTCTTTTGCTGAGCGTGCAGATTCATTTATAAAAGCACACTCTGGTGCATAAAAAGTTGAGAAAAGAATGGAAGACATATTCAAAATAAAATAAGGAGACAGGGAACTACTCCGTGAGTTTGTAGACAGGTTTCAACGAGAAAGAATGCAGCTACCCATAGTGCCTGATAATTGGGCAGCCATGACATTTGCAAGCAACCTAAACGATAAAAGCTCGGAAGCCAAGAGACGACTTAAGGAAGTCTAAGAGAATTCCCCGCTACAACATGGAACGATGTATATAACAGGTATAGTACTAAACTCCGAATAGAAGAAGATATCATTGCTCGTGCGAGAGATGAAGATCATTCCAGATCCAGACATCCTGAATCAGATAGAAGATCAGGTAAAAACAGGTACAATCCTTACTTAGGACCCTCAGGACGCGATATTCGTCCCAGGTTTGAAAATGCTAGGTCGGACTATAGACCACAGGGAAGAGACGTAGTCTCATCCTCGTCTAGATCCAGAAAGATCGAGATGAACGACCTAGAAGTAATACTCAAATTGGGATCATACCTTTAATGTGAGTACCACTGACTTGTCTCAATATTGAGGAACATGGGAGACAAGGTTAAGTGGCCCAAAGAGATGTGATCAAATCCAAATAGAAGGAACCCAGATCAATGGTGTGAATTCCATAATGATCATGGGCACAAAACTGCGGATTGTAGATTTTTACAAGGAGAAGTAGAAAATTTATTGAAACAGGGCTATTTAACATAATTGTTTGATAAAGGTAAACAGGCGTATATGAGGAACAGGCAGGAGCCCCCAAAGCCTCCTTCTCCAAAATGAACCGTCAACGTGATACACAGAGGTGAAGAAGTAAACGGAGTGGTCTGCAAAAGAACCACAAAGTTCACAATTACACATGGAAAAAGGGCTCGTGACAATATGGAAGAGGACGATATAACCTTTGATGATGCAGATATCGGTGGATTAATGCTTCCTCACAATGATGCTCTGGTAATATCTTTACTTATTCGTGACACTAACGTAAAATGAGTGTTGATTGATCCAGGAAGTTCAGTCAATATCATTTTGTTAAGAGTCATGGAAGAAATTCTACTGGGGAATCTAGTAATTCCAAGGACATGAGCCATATCAGGGTTTGATAACTCTACGGTTATAACAAAAGGAGAAATTGAGCTTAACACCTGTAACGACCCGACATGTCGTTACGTAAAAAATTGCAATTAAATTACTTTTATTGATGCGTTATAGATTTGGTTATTCTATTATTGAGGTGTTAGAGTCGATAGGCTTAAAATCAGAATGGTTAAATGAGAATTCAATAACTTAGTCTTTAAAAGATAGCCTTATAATGGGAAAAGTCAACTGAGAGTTGACTTATTGGTAAACAACCTCGGAATGTGGATTTTATGGCTCAGATAGATTCGTGAGGTGATTTGGGACTTAGTAGTATGTTCGAAATATTTTTGTGATGTCCGGTGTAGAATTAAGCTTGAATTGGCGAAAGTTAGTTTTTGGCGATTTTCGGTCGACAGTGGAAAATAGGCTATCGAGGTCGGAATGGAATTCTGAAAGTTGGAACAGGTTCGTAATGTCATTTTGGATATGTCTGCAAAATTTCAGGTAAATCGGAGGTGTTTTGGTTGGTTTCGGCGTAGTTGGCGAATTTTAGGAGTTTCAAAGTTCTTAGGCTTGAATCCAATGTAAATTTGGTGTTTTGATTTTAGTTTTGTTGTTTTAAGAGTGAAACTAAGTTTGAATGATGTTATGGGATATGTTGGTAACTTTGGTTGGGGTCCCGAGGGGCTCGGGATTGATATCGGGTGGTTATCAGGCATTTTTGGCCTTAGGGAAATCTGCTGAGTGATGGTTTGCTGGTGTTTTCGCACCTGCGGAAGGGGATTCGCAGGTGCGGTTACGCAGGAGTGGGGAGAAAGGTCGCAGGTGCGAGTTTTGCATGTGTAAGGAATGGTCCGCAGGTGGGAGGGGTTTGTCGCACCTGCGATGTCGCAGGTGCGGAACGTGTATCGCAGGTGCAGAAATTGTGAGAACCCAGGGGAGATCGCAGGTGCGGAAGTGGCATCGCACCTGCGAAGCCGCAGGTGCGAGTAACTGATCGCAGGTGCGAGAATCACTGGACAAAAGGTATAAAAACCAGCCTTCGCGAATTTTAGCCATCTTTCTCAATATTTCATCCGGGTTTGAAGTTTTTGAAGGGTTTTAAAGAGGGAATTCGATAGATCTTCACCAAGGTAAGATCTTTGGACTCTAAACTCATTTACATGTGATTAAAGGTCGGAATTATGGTGGAAATTAGGGAAAAGTCAGTATAAATTTAGGTGATTAGGGCTTGGGAGTTAGAATATTTAAAATGGTGATTTGAGGGGTCATTTAGACTCCGAATTTAGTGTTCTTCATATATACGGACTTGTGAGAGGATGAAGAACAGTTTGGTATAAAAGTTTCTTGATTTCGGGAGGTGGGCTCGGGGGTCGAGTTTTGACCGGTTTCGGATTTTTGGGTGAATTTTGATATTTTCAATTGGTAATTGTTCCTTAAGCATTTATTGATGATAAAAATATGAACTTGGTAGATTTGGAGTACTCGGAGGACGAATTTAGAGGCAAGGGCATTGCGGAGTAGTGCGTTAGCCGGTTTTGAGGTAAGTAACGCTTCCAAACTTGGAACTGAGGGTTCGAAACCCCAAACTATTTGATATTTGCTGTTAATTAAGGTGACACACTTGCCAAGTGACGGGCATGCAGGCGTTTAATGAATAATTGTAGCCTGGCTTATCCAATGGCACCGTCTACTAGTTATCCCAGATTGATATTTTACTTTGAAGGTGGTAATTACCTGAAACAAAATAGAAATCATGCTAAGTATAAATGTTAAGGCTTCACGCCGATTGTTTAGACCGGAATGGTCGATTATTGCTGTCTCTATCTGTGATTATTGATTTCATGCACTCAGTCTTGTTATAGTATATGTTTCATGCCTCAGTCTCGTAAGTTGCTAGTTTAATTATATTATCATTGGTTTGGGCTGCATTGCATATGTTAGAGCATTCTAAGTGAGACTGGGATGTACTGACTGAGTGAGGCTTAGAGCCTAGTTGAGACAGTGTGAGGTCGGACTGCGCACCGCAGCGATCCTGAAATCATGCCTTCATTGGCTTGATATAGCGCTTGGGCTGAAAGGAGCCCCTCCTGAGTCTATACACCCCCAGTGAGCGCACAAATATTCCGAAGATGGATTTCTCCGTGTTTGTTATGTTCCGGAGATGGATTCCTCCGTGGTTATTATATTCCGGAGATGGATTTCTCCGTGGGGGCTGGATCAGCCTTTTTCCTCAGTACTTAGTGACTGTGTCACTTGTGTTTATGTAATATCCGGGATGGACTTCCCTGGGCCTGAAGGCCGTATTCTAGTACTGAGTGGACCACCTTATGAGAACTTGATTAATGAGTACACATCATTCATGATTCTATATGCGTGCATGCTAGTATGCAGGGTTACATACATATCTTGATACATCGTATTTATTTCCTGATATATTACTGTCATGTCCAAATTATATGTTGTTGTTTAAATTGTCGGAGGTTTAGTACGTCACTACCTCTCAGCCCATAGTTTGATTTCGTTGCTACTGAGTTGGTGTACTCACGTTACCCCCTGCACCTTGTGTGAAGATCCAGGCACAGAGGAGTTCAGCTCGGGCCAGGGAGCGCATCAGTTTCATCAGAGTTGATGAGGTAGTAGCTGGCGATCGTGATCTCGTCTTCTCTTTCCTTTCTACCTGTCGTATTTATTTTCATACCATGTTAGTCATTTCGTTTGATTTTATTTAGTATTAGCAGCTCATGACTGTGTGACACTGGATCCGGGATTTGTAGGATTTGGTCTTTTGACTTTTATAAACTAGTTTTCCCAAAATACTGGATTTATTATTCTATTATCGATTTCAGAATTTGTTAAAAATGGGCATTTTTATGGGAATTTGTATTTAGTTAGATAAGATGGGTGGCTTGCCTGGTTCCACGACAGGCGCCATCACGACTCCGGAAATGGGTCGTGACAACACCTACGCTGAGGGGGTGATTAAAAGTACCAGGTTCCAAGTCATTGATACTGACATGACTTATAACGTGATCGTAGGAAGGCCATGGATCCACGACATGAAAGCAATTCCCTCCACGTTGCATCAAGTAATTAAATTCCCCTCTGAATAGGGAATTCAGCAAATTAGAGGTGATAGCAGACCGCAAGAAATATAAACCCTGTGGTACACTACAACAAGAAAATAGAGGTAGAAGAATCACGAAATAAGGGAATCTCCCAAGCAGGGAACGCCGCCCAAACATGCATGGAAGAAATTACTACCCAAGTAGGTACGGAAGGTATTATTGCTGAAACAGGTACGAAAGAAAATACTTACAAGAAGGAGAATCAATTACCACGGGAGGTGTACCATACCAAACAGATGCAGATTCCAGACCAGACGTCATTCATGAACCCGAGGAAGATGAGCACATCAAAACAAATACGGAGGAGCTCGAAGCTGTTCCATTATCTGAACAAAAACCTGAACAGAAAGTGTATATAGGCACGAGGCTGGGCCCCGCTCGAAGAGGTAAGTTAATTGATTATTTAAAGGCTAACGCAGACTGCTTTGCGTGGTCCCACTCAGATATGACAGACATCCCACCAGAAGTGATGACTCATAAACTAATGAAGATCTATCCTTCGTACCTGCAAGTAGAAGAAAAGAAAGCAAGGACCGTTCAAAAACCAAGTGATCAAAAAAGAGATATAGAAACTCTTGAAGATCGGTTCGATACAAGAGGTAACATACCCTAACTGTATAGCGAACACCATGGTAGTACCTAAAAAAAATGGCAAATGGAGAGTATGCCTAGATTATACTGATTTAAATAAAGCATGCCCCAAAGATTCATTCCCATTGCCACATATTGATCAAATGATTGATGCCACAACCGGTCATGAATTACTAAGATTCTTAGATGCATATTCTGGTTATAATCAAATTAAAATGAATCCCTCAGATGAGGAAAAAACTTCTTTCATTACAAACAGAGGGACTTACTGTTATAAGGTTATGCCTTTTGGCTTGAAAAACGCTGGATCCACCTATCAAAGGTTAGTGACTAAAATGTTCCAAGAACATCTTGGAAAGATGATGGAAGTCTATATTGATGATATGTTGGTAAAATAAACACAAGCACAAGACCATTTCCAGCATCTCTATACTACTTTTGATATCTTACGCAGGTATAATATGAAGCTAAATCCAGAGAAATGCGCTTTTGGAGTGCAATCAGGTAAATTTTTGGGTTTCCTTGTATCAAACAGGGTAATAGAGGTCAATCCCGCTCAAATTAAATCTATAGAAGAAATACCCGATATTTTAACAAATAAAAAGGAAGTTCAAAGACTAATAGGGAGAATAGCAGCTTTGGGAAGGTTTATTTCTAAGTCTTCCGAAAAAAAATTTAAATTCTTCTCAGTTCTCAAAAAGCAGAATCAGTTCGAATGGACTGAAGAATGTCAGCAAGCCCTCAAGAATCTAAAGATTTATCTATCGAAACCACCACTGCTTTCAAAGCCAAAATAAGGGGAAATATTGTACATCTACCTGGCTGTCTCAAAAATTGCTGTAAGTCCAGTACTGGTAAGAGAAGAAAAAGGTAAACAATCACCTATCTATTACGTAAGTAAAGCTTTACTAGATGCTGAGACTAGATATCCACATGTGGAGAAGTTAGCCTTAGCTTTAATAATGGCATCTAGAAAATTACGACCATATTTTCAATGCCACCCAATCACTGTTGTGACTTCATATCCTTTAAGAAATATTCTGCATAAACAAGAATTGTCAGGAAGATTAGCCAAGTGGGCTATAGAATTAAGTGAGCATGAAATAATCTACCAGCCTAGGACTGCAATTAAGTCTCAAATATTAGCTGATTTTGTTGCTGACTTAAGTAATAGCATTGTTCCTGAAGTAGAGAAAAAGTTACAACTTTTTAACGGTACTAAGCCGGGCCTATGGACCTTGTTCACCGATGGTTCCTCAAATATAAAAGGTGCCGGCTTAGGCATAGTCTTAATATCACCCACGGGTGAAAAGACACGACAAGGTATCAAGTGTTATCCTATAACTAACAATGAAGCAGAGTATGAAGCTGTTATTGCAGGGCTTGAACTCACATGAGAGCTCTCAATCAAGCAAATTGTGATCAACAGTGACTCACAACTAGTATTAAGTCAGATACAGGCGACTTACATTGCTCAAGAGACTCGAATGCACCAGTATCTTGAAAAAGCACGAGAGCTCGTGAGACAATTCAAAATGTGGAAGGTAATGAAAATACCTAGAGAGGAAAATGCATAAGCAGATGCGTTAGCTAACCTCGCAGCAGTTACAGAAGTAACAAACAAAGACAATGCAATTGTCATCCAGCTATTTCATTCAATGATTGACCAGGACAAAAATGAGGTAACTTTCAACAACTTAACCTGGGAGTGGAGAAACGAAATTCTTAATTTTTTGCAGAATGGCACCGTACCTGAAGACAGAAAAGTAGCTCAAGCACTTCACCGCAAATCTGCACGGTACTGCCTTATTCGCAACTTGCTTTATCGCAAGATGTTCGGAGGAACCCTAGCTAAATGCCTCAGACCTAACCAAACGGAATTTGTGATGAAAGAAGTCCACGAAGGACACTGTGGAAATTACTCAGAGGCGAGATCCTTAGTGAAAACACTAATCAGAGCTGGATACTATTAGCCTAAGATGGAAGAAGAAGCCGAGAACTTGTATCCGAATGCGACAGGTGCCAAAGGTTTTCCAATAACATGCATCAACCAGCGGAATTGTTGCATCCAATAATATCCTCATGGCCTTTCATGAAGTGGGGGATGGACATAGTGGGACCTCTTCCCATAGCTAAAAGACAGGTACAGTTTTTACTCATGCTAACCAACTATTTTACAAAGTGGGTAGAGGCAGAAGCGTTCCAACAAGTGCGAGAAAAGGAAGTTAAAATCTTCTTATGGCGAAACATAATATGCCGCTTTGGAATACCAAAGGAAATAGTGTGCGATAATGGCCCATAATTCATAGGCTCGCAAATCACAGAATTCTTCGAACGTTGGAAAATCAAGCGGATCACTTCAACGCCGTACCACCCCGTGGCTAATGGTCAAGCTGAGTCAACGAATAAGGTCATCATCAACAATCTAAAGAAGCGGCTGGATAAAGCCAAAGGAAACTGGCCTGATGAGTTACCAGCGGTACTATGGGCATACAGAACAACTTCAAAAATAGCCACGGGAGAAACTCCGTTCACACTTGTCTACGACTCAGAAGCCTTAATACTTGTGGAGATTGGCGAACCAAGCATTAGGTTCTCAACAGCCATGGAGAGAGCAAACGACGATGAATTAAGGACCAAACTGGACCTGCTCGAACCATGGAGAGAAGCAACATTAATATGGATGGCAGCTAAAAAACAAGTCATAGAGCGTTATTACAACCGTAAAGCTCATCTCAGGTACTTCAAGATTGGGGACTTCGTCCTCAAAAAAGTCTTTCAATCTACGAAATAAGTAGGTGCAGGAAAGCTAAATCCAAACTGGGAAGGAACTTACAAAATCCGAGGCATAGTTGGGAAAGGCGCATATGAGTTGGAAGCTATGGAGGGCAGAGTTCTACCAACAAGCTGGAACGCCATCCACCCAAAGAAGTATTACTTCTAAAGAAAAGAATACTCCGTCAGGTATCACACATTCGATTTTATTTTGAACATTTAAAAATCTTACTAACCTTTTTTAGATGATAGGCATAAAGCTAACCCATCACCAGATGATGATATTAGACCTGCAAAGACGCAAGGAAATAACACAATTCCCGGTCTAGGGTTACACATTCTGATGGACGTTTTAGAAGGGTTAAGCGGTCATCATCTAAAAAATTATATACCTTTGATTTCAGAATGTTTTTCCTTTTTAGGAAAAGGACCACAAGGAGGGAATAATCAAGTGCTCAAAATTTCATTCTTCAAAGCTCAAACACTTGGGGGACTATACAGTATGGAAGGCTAAGACGAACTAAAGAGGACTATCAGAAAGTCAAAAGCTCGAGCCTGAAGACCCATCTACCCAACGAGACAGGTGATACAAGCAGAATCGAAAGAAATCAAAAGAGTCATCCAAATACAAAGCCTAATGCAACAAGCCAAAACCTTCGAACATGTTCAGGTTGAAAGGAAAAATATTAGTCACGAGAAAGAAATGTACACCTTTATACTTATTCAAAGTTGTTGTAACAGAATTAGTTAGGGGTAAAAGATCATCATCAATGTACTCATTCAAAAAAACTGTTATCAAATAAAACAGTTATGGATGAAAGATCTAAATCCTTGTATTTGTTCAGAAACTATTATCAAATAAAAACAGTTACGAATAAGAAAATATTTCCCTCGTACTTATTAGAAAACTGTTTCCAACGAAAACAATTGCGGGTAAAAACCCCAATCTTTAAAAAGTTGTTACTAATAAAAAGCAGTTGTTCCCTTGTATTAATATCGAAAAACTGTTACCTACCAAAAATAGTTACAAAATACAAGAGTATATCAAATCTGTTAAACAAAAACAGTTGCAACATGAGTTTTAGACGATAATCAAACACATGTAAAATGTCATGAAAGTTCAAGCAAAAAACTTTCCTTAGAAACATTCTTAAACATGTGTAAAAATTCCTATCACTCTATTGCATTATCATGAAGTTGAGACGTCTTCTTTATATCAATTATAAAGGGGCCTATTCCATAAATTATGCCTACTACAAAAAGGCACACATTTAATATGATACCATGCCTATTACAAAAAGGTACGAGTAATCTAAAGCATTCTACATGCAAAACTCAGAAGTAAAACTAAAACCTCGAAAAATGAAGCATGCAAAAGACTTAAAGAGTGAAATAGAAACTCAACAAAAGTCATATTAACATTAATATATTAAAACGGCTAAGCAAAAACTTAGTATTAACTTATACTTAGCCGTATAAAATTTTTATATACATTGTGGTGCCCTTAAGTTATCATTTGGGGACTTTAAAGAAATCCAAATTTACCCCCGATGGGACTGGGGGTAACCACCAATTGAGACAAAGAAAAAGAAANATGAGCGGCTGGAGTCTCACCATCAGGTGAAGAAAGGTTATGACCTTGTTGAGCCTTCTCCATGGCTTCCTTAGTTTTAGCTATTTCAGCACTAAGGTCGAAACCCTCTTGATTCATTTCCGTCAATGTGTCGAGGCGAGAATTCATGTACGCCCAACTCATATCGACAGCATCCACCTCTTCAAGATCTTCATAATCCCTTGCCCATACTTGAAGCTCAGCTCTCAATCCGTCCTTCTCCGCTTCCGCAGCTTCATGGGCGGCCCTTAAATGTACAATCGACTCCTCTAGAGTTTGAGCTTTGTCTAAAGACTTACGAAGGTCCTCTTGAGTACGACTGAGTGATTGCACGAGCTCGCCTGAGTATTACTCCTTCTGCCCTAACAAGTTTTTCAAGTCTCTAATCTCTTCTGAGGTACGGGACAACTGCTCAGCAAACGAAGACTCCAGAACACTCATGTCTTTATCAGCCTGACTGGAAGAAGCCTTATCTACTGCTAGTTCTGCTGCCATGAGTCTCATATGCCTCTTCAAGGTACTCATTTCCTCTTCTAAAGCATCCATGCCAATCCTTAGGCTATCATACTGCTTTTTCCAATTATCAGCATCGGCCTGTAACTCTTTTGTCTCCTGGTCCATGTTTGAAATCCTCTTCATAAGCTCCATGCCTATAATGTTAATCTACAAGAAATAAACTAGTTAGATATGGTAAATTTCATATACAAAAAGAGGATAAATTACATCATACCTTCAAAGAAGTATGCACGACCTCATTGGCCCATGTGAGAGCACCATGGCTGGCTACTTGGCTTTCTCAGAGGGACCTATCAAAGGCTTGAGCCACACTTCAGGCTCACCCATTTTCTTGAAAAGATTCCCCTCAGCTGGAACCTCTATTACCACCTGCCGCATCTCTCTGCTGGAAGACCCTACTTCCCTAACGGAAGGCATGGAAGCAAGCAGAGATGAAACAACAATAGGCACAGAGGGTTGAGGAGCTGGAGAAGCCACGGGCAAAGTAGCAGACACAGAGGATTGAAGAGTCGAAGAAGTTACGAGCAAAGCAACGGCATAAGCCGAAATAGCCAAAGGAACAGATGAGATAGCTTCTCTCAAAGAAGAAGGAAAGACAACAACTAGAGGGACATCGTCAGGGGAAGGTCAACACCTTCATGAAACAGGAAATCCACGGACTTATGAATAGGGGAATATGAAACATCATCAAGGGTAGAGGGCTCAACCACATACACGGAAGTCAAGGTCAAGGGTGTAAGCTCATCATCTGAAACCACCGCCTTCTCCATGGTCTGTGCACTAAAGCACCTTCTTCTTCCTCTTATTCTTCTTCTATGGAACGAGACTCACCAATCTTCCTCTTTGAGGAAGATGAACCAAAAATAATTTCTTGGTCTTGAGCCAAAGACATCTTCGGGATAGATGAAGCAGACACCCCACGAGCAGATAACCCTACTAAAAGAGAAAAAGTTAAACGACAAAGAAAGAAGATACTCGAGTAAGGAAATAAGCAAAAATGAGAGCTTCACTTACCGTGGGTCTTCACATGCCAACCATACCTCCCAGCAAGGTACTTCCAAGATCTCTCCTCTAAAGGAGAAACATACAACAATTTTTCTACCCAATCACGGATACCGGAGACATTCTCAACAGTATCCATGATTGCTGAGAGAAGAAGAAACAGATACGGTGTTAATAAAACATCTCAAGTCAAAACGAGGAAAAATAGATAAATGCGAGCTAAAGCATACTCACGTGCGCGATTCCACTTCTCAGGGAAGGGAAGATTTTCTTCACCCACTAAACCACCAGTGGGTACAACAACATACCGAAGGTACCAACACCTATCCTTATCATCTCCAGGGGTTACCGGCACTCTTTTGCTTCTAGCAGTCAGAGTAAAAACCCCTTCACAAAATAAGGTAGGAGAGTAGAGGTAAATAAGATGGTTGAAAGTAAAAGGAACCGAGGCTAAAGAATCCAAACTCCTAAGACATGCGGCAATTCGCCACACAAGTGGGCCAACTGTTCCTAAGCAGATATTGAAAAAATGGCAGAATTCAATTTTGACTGGGTCAATGGGGGTCTAAACCCTAGATTGAAAGGGTACGTATAAAAAAAAGAATATCCCGTCTTGTAAGACGTTATTCTTTGATTAGTATTCGGAATATAGACAGTGAATCAGGCCTCCAAAAGCACTCCCTACAAACAAGGGAAATCTGACCCTCAGTGATAAGAGTTGGATATCTTTCGACACTCTCAAGGGAAGAAGATTGGTCTACAAGAACTTGACTATCTCTAGCAAAAACAAAATCAGCAGGGACAATTTCATCAACTCCAGGTTCACGAAGGCGTTCACCTCTACCTCTAAACGAAGACTGAGAGACCCTAAGCCTCGAAGAAACTGGAGATCTAGTGGAAGGAGAAGGAACTATCTGAGAAGAAGAGGAGCCCCTAGAAAGAGTGGATCCTAGACTTCTAAGTCTACCACCCTTCCAAGTCCTAGTCGGAGCAGAAGATGACGTTAAATTTTCAATATCTATTACTCCCTGAGGTAGGTTTGAAGAAGACATGTTTACAAAGGCAAGAAGAAATTTCTTCACAAAAAACAAAGTTAGAAAGTGTTTCGTGGAAGCAAAGAAAGGAAGAAAGGTATTTATACTTGAGGACAACCGTCAAACATGGAAAAAAAGAAAAATAATGATGAAAATCATAATTGAAGGTGTCACTTCGGGACTGACACAACCGCAAAAAGCCCTAAAAGGTGCCGAGTAAATGCAGAACCAATCCGAAAAGGAAACGTGGTATGAGCATTAAATGGAAGTGACAAACGATCCTATGGTGCAGAGAAGGATACAGTGTTTCGAGGAAAAGCGGCGGCAAAATATTCCCGCCATAAATGAATATCCACTTACCAAATATTAATCGTTAAATATATGGTAAGTGGGGGGACTATCTGTATTGGTAAAAAAGAGTTTCACACGTAAGCCAACTTTTGATAACTCAGCCAGTTACGTGAATGCAAGAGAACGAGATAGTTGGATGTGATTCTTTGAAGAGGTACGGAACAAAGAGGCACGGTTCAATAAACCCACGAGCTTATCAGCCACAAGAAACTCACCTTGATCATAACAGGGAAGAGGCACGGTCAGAATGAATCTAGACAAAGCTACAGGCAGATTCACCATAATTGATTACTCTAACGTTATGTAACCGTACCCCAATTACCGTTATCCTTTGTAACACATCATTAATGTCATAATTAGTCATTAATGAGTAATCATAGAAAGAGTTGTACATTATATCAAGGAATCTCCTATATAAGGGAGGGGAATACAACTTGTAAAGGCATCTGATTCTCGAATACAATTTACTTTACTTTTCTATCTTTCTGCAATATTATTATTCATTTTTCGATATTTCCTTGATTATCAGTAACCCGAGTTCATCCTAGAAATAGCTTTAGTCAGGGGATCTAATTCTTTGGTTAAACAAATAAGCTCCTTGATCACTGTGTTAACTAACATGGACCGGTTTGGTTCGTTTTTTATTTAAACCAAATCAAATCATTTATATCGGTTCGGATTGGTTCGATTTCATCGAATTTTTCAGGTGGTTTCGTATTTTTTTGTTACATGAATAAAATGTCTATCTTACTTTGTTAAACTTTTTTTAAGTAAAATATATGTTTAATAAAAATTAAAAAAATTGACAAACATATGATCTATGAAAATATTCTTATGGGAGAATTATCTTAGTAACACGTGGTAGTTAATTTCTAAGTTGTCTGACAATAAATTTTTATTGATGTACACTTTCAAAATTAACCAAATTCAATAATTAAAAATAAAAATCAATATGACACCTAAATAATGATATGTTCTATTTAATTTTCAATTATCGAAATACCACTTCAAATTCGAAAAAGATATAAGAATATAATAGATCTTGGCATATGAATATGAAAAACAAAGATATTGACGCATTTCAATAACATTTGATAAAAAGATGATCATACAACATATTATTTAAAGTTAATAAAAATGGAACACTTCATATTCTATATAATATTACATCCCATAAGAGAATGCCAAATATTTCTAGATATCTTTTAAAGAAAATTTTATATAAAGTCTTCAAAGTATATATATATATATAAATTATATATTTATATGTCGGTTTGGTTTTTGTTTTTTTACTCATACCAAACCAAATCAAATCAAACTTTATCGGATTTTTTAATCAGTTTGGTTTGATTTTTCGGTTTGGTGTTTTCCGGTTCGATTTGTACACCCCTAGTATTAACTAGCGCTTCCTGTATTCGTATAAGAATTTGTGTAACTTCTTTAGAAAACATTTACTCTATATCCTTACTTCCTTTTCCAGTTATCAGTTATCGGTTCAGTTTCAGTATTTACAGTTGCTTTCTTTTAGTTGCTTTACATGACAGTGCAATTCAAATGTACTGATGTCCCTTTCATCCGGGGTCTGCACCTCACGATGCAGGTAACGAATACAGGTTGACGATTCAGAGCGCTAGGATTCTCTTACCAGCTATTTGGTGAGCTCCAGTTTTTTCGGGGCATTATCATTACTTTACAGTTTTTCAGTATTTACAGACAATCAGTATTTTCAGTACTTTATTAGAGGCTTCATAGACTAGAGCAATAGTTAGATAGAGTCGCATGCTTTTCATGTTAAGAAATATTGGCTACAAATATGTTTCAGACTTGTATTAGTGTTTTTGCATTTTGACTTATATCATTCAAACTTTCAGTATATCAGCATGTGTGAGTTTATCTTCCGCATTCATTATGTTATATCACGTGTTAATTCAACCAGCCAGTTAATTTTCTTGGTCACATGTAATCAGGTACCGAATACCGTATTACGTCCAGGCCTAGGTTCGAAGCGTGACAACAACTAACAATGGTGACCGATAGTTTTGGCTATGTGGTAAGGGTGGACAAATTGGGAAGCCTGCAAATCATTCTGGATGCTCATATAATTGGTTGCATTGTAATGCTCTGAATGTCTCTTGACATTTGCGATAAGTTCATTGGCTTGCCATCCATTAACTGAATGCCAAAGTTAACAATGGATAATTGCATTTATCATTGTAGATTGTTTGGGTCCAGCCAATTCGGAATTCACATTAGCTGAAGGATTGCGTATAGGTGTTTGTAACATGCAGCAGAAGACAATAATAATTCTAGGCAGAACTTTTTTGTGTTTAAAATTTATTTATATGTCAAAGGTCGGATCTAAGACGTACCTGGTGAAGAGTGTCATGACCCAAATTCCCAACCTTAGGGATCGTGATGGCGCCTAACACCACACTTTCTAGGCAAGCCAATGTTAGAGTTCCCTTAACTATTTCCTTTAATTAACCATTTAAACATGATAAAATAATTTTAAATTAATACTTAATCTACTGACTTTAAATGAATAATTCACATTATAAACAAAATAAACAATTAACTACACTGAGCCACAGACTAATTATATAGATAAATCCAAAAACTACCCCAGAGTATGGTGTCACAATTCACGAACCACTAAAAAATACTACAAATACTTGGCTGAAAGAAATAACGTAACTGTTCTGAATATAATAAAACAACGTTTATGAAAATAGGAGAAGACTCTCGAGATCTGTGAAGGCTGGCAGATGTACCTCGTGTCTCCAAATAAATGGATAGCCGCTCTAAATATCTCTACTGCTGACCGATACCTGGATCTGCACAAAAGAGTGCAGAGTGTAGTATCAGTACAACCGACCCCATGTTGTCACGACTCGATTTATTCACCAAAAGGCATTGTGACGTCACCTAGTCTCTACGACTAGGTAATCCTAATTGCGGAAAACACATACCAAATAGAAGCAACAAAATAAAGGTGAAGTAAGTGAGTCTACAATGAAACATCGCCACTTGGCGCGTACAAAATACAACTTTCCCCAAAACCCGGAATATCAATTTAGTCACAAGCTCTGTCTCAAAATAGCTCTATACAATGAGAGAGAATTTACATGAAAAAGAAATCTCTCTAAATCTAGAGTGGAAGGTGACTCGAAGGACTCTACGGACGCGGTAGAATTACCATTCGGTCTTCTAAAAGCTGCTGCTCAGACCCCTAGCCACGAAACTGAGCGTTGGTACCTGGATCTACACACGAAAAACATGTGCATGAAAGGGCATGAGTACACCACAAATTGGTACCCAATAAGTGCCAAGACTAACACCAGTCAAGTAGTGACGAGGTCAGGTTAAGGCTTTACTGGATTTTTATAGTAAAAACAGTTTAAAATTTGAACAGAGAGATATAATAAGCTGAAGCAAATTAGTAGAAACAATGAGCTAAAAGGAAATAACAACAGGGAGCCCTCGGCTCAGCACAACATATATCACAGTAACAAGTATGCAATGCAGTACATGGGGAAAGCTCCCGAAATTTCGTCCGTAGCCCCAATTTAAATATGCAATACAGCACAGAGGGAAAGCTCTCAGATGCAGTACAGGGGGAAAGCTTCCGGAATCTCATCCGTAGTCCCAATTTAAATATGCAATGCAGTACGGGGAAAGCTCCCAGAATCTCTTCCGTAGTCCTAATTTAAATATGAAATGCAATACAAATACAGGATACAATTTTTATTTAAAACAATTCAGGAAAAATCACAGACAAAAATAAACGTGGTAAATATAGTAATAACTAGGGAAAATTCAAGTAAAATAGGTAGGCATGCTATTTCCTAATCTAAACTCCATATTTGATACATGAATCAGTGAAATATGAGTGAAATGATTTAAGTCATGGAGGGAAAAATGGAGTTTTAGCAACAATGGCCCGTGTACTCGTCACCTCACGCACACGACACCCAATCAACATAAAATAATTTTAAAATAGCCTAGGGGAAGTCCCCAACACAGAGTTAGGCAAGCCACTTACCTCGATTGCGCTACTCAAACTCAAAACCACACTCTTGCCACGAGTATCCGACTCCGAATGGCCCAAATCTATTCAATTCGATTGCATAATGTAAATTTCACTTTAAGGAATCAAACTAGCTAAGAAGTTCGAAGCTAATACGCGAAATTAGGAAAATCACCCAAAAAGTCCCCCAAGCCCACATCTCGGATTCGAGTGAAAGTTACAAATTTAGAACACCCATTCACTCACGAACTCACTCGAACAAGAATCATCGAAAACCGACGATAAAATCCTATTAAATTCTCGAATTTTCTAATTGGGGAAACTTCTTCCAATTTGCATGATTTTTCACCTAAATCCCTTGATTGCATGGATGAAATTTCTATAAATTAATGATATACAAAGGGAATAGGGTTAGGAATTGTTACCTATGAAGCTTTTCCTCAAAACTCACTCCAAATCGCCTATACCTGAGCTCCAAATTATTTTTAGAAGTTATGAAATTCAAGCCCTTGAATCTGATATAACTGCCCAGCGATTTCCGCACATGCGCCCCTTGGACCGCACCTGCAGTCCCGCACCTGCGGAAAATCCATCGCAGGTGCGAAAACCCACTAAAAGGCCTGGAGCCGCACATACGGTCAATGGGCCGCATTTGCGGCTCCGCACCTGCGAAATCTCAACCGCACCTGCGAGACTGGTTGACTTGACCAAGGCCGCACCTGCGAGCCCCTCTTCCGCACCTGCGTGTCCGCACCTCCGGAAATTCCATCGCAGGTGCGAGACACCAGAACCAGCAATGGTTCAGCTATTTTTCCAAGTTCTAAAATCACCCGTTGAGCATCCGAAACATCCCCGAGGCCCCTGGGACTTCAACCAAACTTACCAACCAGCCCTAATACCTTACCCAAACTTAGTCGAGCCTCCAAAGCACATAACATAACACAAAATTCACCAATTATACATGGATTCAAGCCTAAGAACTTATGAAATTTCCAAACTCTACAACCGATGCCGAAACACCTCAAAACTAGTCCGAATGACCTCAAATTTTACACACAGGTCACAAATGATAACAACGGACCTACAGCCCCTCTCGGAATTCCATTCCGAGCTCGATATCAACATTCCACCTATCGGCCAAAATCGCCAAAATTCTAACTTTCGCCAATTCAAGCCTAAATCTACTACAGACCTTGAAAGCAAATTTTGGACACGCTCCTACTACGAAATCACCCAACGAAACTTTTTACGGAGTCGACGGAATCCCATTCCGGACCCGTCTTCCTGCGGTTCTAACTACGATCCGATTTCTAAAGCTTAAACTCACATATAAGGACTGTATGTCCAAAAACTCTCTGAATTCCACCACTCAACGTTCCACCAAGTCCCAAAAGCAGAAATAGACATGGGGAAAGCATTTCTTAGGGAATCGGGGTGCTAACTCTCAAAACGACCTACCGGGTCGTTACACATGTACTGAGTAAGTGCCAAGCCTAACCTCGACGAAGTAGTGACGAGTCTACGGCGAGGCTTTAGCAATATAACCTGTGACAATAATATATAAAGCAAGAAGGAAATCTAAACAAATAATTAAGTACTGCAACAACAATAAAATAACTCAGCCGCCTTTTTCCCAGGCCTCATTTATAACCAATTCTCAAATAATTTCTAAGTTTCCAAACTTTAACTTTAAATAAAAGTAGTTTCGAAAATATGAAGAATAGTAAAATAAACATTTAATCCTTTCAAATCTTTATTTTCATAGAAATTCAGTAAAAATATAAATGTCCTCCCTTATTGCTCCTTGTTGCGGCATGCAACCCGCTCCCGCCTGTCCACCCATATTACTCCTCCCTAAATATATCACCCTTATTACTCATGTTGCAGCGTGCAACCCGATCCCACCTGTCCACTCTTATCACTCCTTATTGTGGCGTGCAACCCGCTCCCACCAGACATATCATATCAATTTATTCATAAGTTTCATAATTTAGGCCACACCTTTCACAATATTTTTGTCTCAACAATTATAAATAAGAAACTATATTTTTCTCACAACTTCATCAATATCCTCTCAACCATGAAACCAACAGGAACATATATATATATATATATAAAACTATATTTTTCTCACAACTTCATCAATATCCTCTCAACCATGAAACCAACAGGAACATATATATCTCGTAAAAACAATGCCAAACCGCTCAACCGTTTTGTACGACAAGGGAACCAGCTAAAACAACCAATACTCTTTCCAAAATAACCACAACAATGTTTAACAACAAAATAACAAGGCCAAGTAGTCATAGAAACAAAAATGAACATAGAACAATTAAGACAAGAATCAATTAAGTTGGGAACGGGAAATGAATCATGTTTAACAGACAAGTTGGTGGTGCATAGATACTCGTCACCTCACCTATACACCACACACATGCATTTCACATAGCAAACAAGTGGGGATTCCTATTCCCTCAAGTCAAAGTTAGACCAAACACTTACCTCAATTTCGTAGGCCACTCACTGCTCAATTATAGCTTTTCCTTTAGAAACTTGCTCTAACTTGATCGAATCTAATCATAATTAACTCAATATCATAAATTAATGCTAAAGGAACTAAATTTATTGATAAACATAATTTTTCCTAAGTTTTCTAAAAAACAAAAGTGAAAACCCGATCCCGGGCCCGCTCGATCTAAACTCGGGGTTACGACCAAATTAATTTCACCCATTCACCCACGAACCCAAATATACAATTAGTTTCGAAATCCGACCTCAATTCGAGGTAAAAATTCAATTTTTACAAAATTCCCTAATTCTACCCAAACCCTCAATTTTTACCATGAAAATTCTTAGTTTTTGATTTAAAAGTGATGAAAAACAATAAGGAATTGAAAGAGCAAAGTTTAGAATTGATTACCTATGACTTGGGATGAACTTGGGTGAGGAAATTCGTTCCTAGGGCTGAAAAATTCGAAAATTTGGAGAAGAAAGGGTTCTTCCCATTTTAAGAGTTTATATACTGCCTGGGCAGCAGACCTATACGTTCGCATAAGTTTGCCCGCGATCGCATTGGGTAAGGGGGAATGGGCATCGTGTTCGTGGGGGAAAGGGTGCGTTCGCACAGTGTAATTGCCAACCCCTCCCCTAGTCCCAACTAACTCTATGCGTTCGCCTCTGGGGGGTGTGTTCGCATAGAACAAAATGACACCCCAACATTTTTACTCTGTGCGTTCGCGTTCAAAGGGGTGCGAACGCAATGCACAAAAGTGTTGTGCATTGACAACAGAAAAACCAGCAATCTTTCAAGTGTAAAAACATTTTGTGGCCTATCCGAAACCCCCCCGAGCCCTCGGGGCTCTAAACAAAACATGCACGCAAGTCTAAAAGTATCATACAAACTTGCTCGTGCGATCAAATCATGAAAATAACATGTAAAACTATGAATTAAACCTTAAAACACATCATTTTCATCAAGAGCTCTTATAGTTCATAATTTTTCAACCGGATGTTCGAATCACGTCAAACGAACTCCGTTTTTCACCAAATTTCACAGTTAACCTTTAAACATCATAACAAACATGTATCGGGCTCCGGAACAGAATACGTGCCCGATACCAATGATTTCAAAGATTATTTCTTTTCTTTATTTCATAATTATTTTAGCAAAATAATTTCTTTCGAAAATTGATTTCTAAGGCTTGGGACCTCGAATTCATTTCCGAGCATACGCCCGAGTCCCATATTTTACTGCGGACCTCCCGGGATTGTCGGAACATAGATCCGGGTCTGTTTACTCAAAATGTTGACCAAAGTCAACTATATTCAAATTTAAAGTCTAGAAATCACTATTTCTCATATTTTCACAAAAAAGCTTTCCGGTTTCACGCCCGGACTGTGCACGCAAATCGAGGTATTTAAAATAAGTCTTTTTAGGGATATTAAGCCTAGAACGAAGTCTAAATTCATGAAATGATCTCTTGGGTCATCACAATCTCCACCTCTAAAACAAATGTTCGTCATCGAACGGACCTAGAAAATTACCTGAAATGGCGAACAAGTATGGATATCTATTCTGCATGTCCGACTCGGACTCCCAAGTAGCTGCCTCAATGGGCTGTCCTCTCCACTGCACTCGAACTGAAGGATAACTCTTAGATCTCAACTGGCGAACCTACCGGTCTAAAATGGCTACTGGCTCCTCCTCACAAGTCAAGTCTTTATCCAATTGGACAGAGCTGAAATCTAACACGTGGGATGGGTCACCATGATATTTCTGGAGCATAGACACGTGAAATACCGGATGAACTAGGGATAACCCTAGAGGCAATGCTAGTCTATAAGCTACCTCCCCGACTCTATCAAGAATCTCAAATGGCCCGATATACCTGGGGATCAACTTACCATTCTTCCCAAATCTCATAACACCCTTCATGGGCGACACATGAAGCAAAACTTTCTCTCCAACCATGAATGCCATATCACGAACCTTAGGATCGGCATAACTATTTGCCTAGACTGAGCTGCACGAAGTCTTTCTTGAATAATCTTGACCTTATATAAGGCCTCCTGAACTAAGTCTGTACCCAACAACCGAGCCTCTCCCGACTCAAACTATCCAACTGGCGATCTGCACCGTCTACCATATAACGCCTCATAAGGAGCAATCTGAATGCTCGACTGATAACTATTATTATAAGAAAACTCCGGTAACGGCAAGAACTGATCCCACGAACCTCCAAAGTCAATAACACAAGCGTGGAGCATATCCTTCAATATTTGAGTGGTACGCTCGGACTGCTCGTTAGTCTGAGGGTGAAATGTTGTACTCAACTCTACTCGGGTGACCAACTCACGCTGATCTTCCCTCCAAAAGTGCAAAGTAAATTGCGTAACCTGATCAGAAATGATAGACACGGGCACACCATGAAGGCGAACAATCTCCTGGATATATAACTCAGCTAACCGCTATGAAGTATAAGTACTTGCCACACGAATGAAATGTGCTAATTTAGTTAGCCTATCTACAATAACCCAAACTTCATTTGAGTGGTACGCTCGGACTGCCCGTCAGTCTGAGGGTGAAATATTGTACTCAACTCTACTCGGGTACCCAACTCACGCTGAACTTCCCTCCAAAAGTGCGAAGTAAACTGCATACCCCGATCAGAAATGATAGACACAGGCACACCATGAAGGCGAACAATCTCCCGGATATATAACTCAGCCAACCGCTTTGAAGTATAAGTACTTGCCACACGAATGAAATGTGCTGATTTAGTTAGCCTATCTACAATAACCCAAACTGCGTCAAATTTCCTCTGAGTCCGTGGGAGCCCAACAACGAAGTCCATAGTGATAAGCTCCCACTTCCACTCAGGAATCTCTATCTGCTGAAGCAAACCACCAGGTCTCTGATGCTCATACTTTACTTGCTAACAATTTAAGCAACGAGCCACATACGCAACAATGTCCTTCTTCATTCTTCTCCACCAATAATGCTGCCTCAACTCTTGGTACATCTTGGTTGCACCTGGATTAATTGAGTACTTCGAACTGTGAGCCTTCTCAAGGATCAACTCACGAAGGCCATCAATATTAGGCACACATAAACGACTCTGCATCCTCAAAACACCATCATCTCCAACTGTAACCTGCTTGGCATCACCGTGCCGAACTGTGTCCTTAAGAACTGCCAAATGTGGGTCATCATCCTGTCGCTCCCGGATATGGTTAATTAGAGAAGATCGAGTGACTGTATAGGCTAGAACACTGCTGGGCGAAATATCCAACCTCACGAATTGATCATCCAACGTCTGAATTTCTGAAGCCAACGGTCTCTCACCAACTGGAATATACGCAAGGCTGCCCATACTCACCGCCTTTCTACTCAATGCATCGGCCACCATATTGGCCTTCCTTGGGTGATACAATATGGTGACATCATAATATTTTAGTAGCTCTAACCATCTCCGTTGCCTCAAATTTAGATCTTCTGATTGAATAAGTACTGGAGACTACGATGGTCAGTAAAAACCTCACACGGAACGCCATAAAGATAGTGCCTCCACGTTTTCAATGCATGAACAATGGTTGCCAAATCTAAGTCATGAACGGGATAATTATTCTCATGGACCTTCAGCTGTCGAGACATATACGCAATCACCCTTCCATCCTGCATCAACACTGCTCCAAGTCCAACTCGGGAAGCATCACAATACACTGTGAAAGAATCCGAATCTGATGGTAACACCAACACCAGTGCTGAAGTTAAGGCTGTCTTGAGCTTCTGAAAGCTTGCCTCGCACTCATCTGACGATTTAAATGGGGCATCTTTCTAAGTCAATTTAGTCATTGGGGCTGCTATGGACGAGAACCCCTCCACAAAACGACAGAAGTAACCCGCCAAACCCAAGAAACTCCTAATCTTCGTAGTTGTAGTGGGTCTAGGCCAGTCCCTGACTGCCTCTATCTTCTTAGGATCAACCTGAATACCCTTAGCTGATACAAAAAAGGCTACTGAATCTAACCACAACTCACATTTAGAAACTTGGCATACAAATGAATACCTCTCGAAGTATGGAGTGCTATACGGAGGTGCTGCTAATGCTCTTCCCCACTATTTCAGCATCTACCCTAGTGCTGTTTCATAATAGTATCTAGATATCTAAAACCTGGAATGAACCAGTATTTCAACATCTTTGTAGGATGAACTTAACCATAGTTAAGTTCATCACCCTTCGATGCTGTTTTCCAACACAACCATTGATTGCACAGTCATATAACAGACAGTTTTAAGATGAAACGGATTTATGTAAAATTCAAAGATTAGAAACTAAACAAACATAATGTGTTACTCTATATACATGCATATAAGTTTATACAGAAATAGGTCTAAGCAAAATAAAAATGCAGATTCATGGAGGAAAGACAACAGATTGCAGATCTTCATATTTCATAATTAAAAAAAAACTCAGTTTTACATACCTTTAAGGGTAAGATAACAACAGAAAGCCTGACCAAATAAAGGTCAGGAAGATGGAAATCAACAAAAAAAAGCAGAGAAGCCCAGCAGCAACAAACAGCACCCACGAACAAACAAGAAACTCACAGTAGAGAAACCCAGGAAAAGATGATTTTTGAATACCAAATGATTGAATAAGACAGCAACCAAAACCAAGTCCTTTAGGAAAGAAAACCACAGCTACAAGACAACCTAAGCTCAGATTGTTTCCCACTCCTACTGCCAAATCCTTTTTGCTTCTGTTTTTCAAATCTTTTAGTAGTCAAAGTTGTATTATTTTTTTTTTCCAGTCCAAAAGGTTCAAAGAAGAGCCCCCCCGAAAAAAATCCCCTCTAGTGGTAAAAAGTGTGTGTATATATAGGGACATTTGGGATAGGATATGCCCAACATATTCCTTATCCAATAGGCTGGAAATAGTACCAATGCAAGTGTCACTCTTATCCTTTTTGGACATCCGCCTATTTTCAGAACATTCGAGCCCATATTCCCTTTTGAAATTACTATTTTTGACCCTAAAATATCTGATTTCTTGATATTTCCTTATTCTAGAAGGTTCTTGGGTTGTTACACCCAAGATTCCTCAATTAAAATCCTATACCAACCCTTAGGACATCCTAGAATTACTCTTTAGTAATCAGGGAATAATGTTAAGTTAGTGGTTTGATTAACTTAATATTTCAAATTAGTACTAGTGCTAATGAAATTGATTTAAGTTAGTTACTAGAAGTGGAAATTACTTAAGGGTGAGACTGAGTGAATCATTTGTTCTTAAACTTAGTTAATTAATCTTAACTAGCTATTTAGGACTTAGATCAACTATGTTGTTTAGATGATTTTTTTTTAAAATTAAGTCTACTAGTTAAGTGTGACTAATTTCTTATTGCCTAACTAATTTAAACTCAAATTGACTACCATTTGAATTAAATCAGTAGTTAATTGAACTAATCGATTTAAGCAATTTCATTAGGTGTAATTAGGCTTATCTATTAACTCTTAGTCAATTGAGTGATTAATCCTATGAAACTGAACTTTTAAACTATTATGATCATTCTAGGATCTTAGTTTGATTAAAGAGAAATAGTTAGGTTAATAATTAGGTAATAAGTAACTCTATTCTAATTTAATTAATTAGTAGCTAAACTTTGTTGCCTTATCAAGGGTTGATTAATTTCAGATTGATCAATTACTTTAAACTTCTTGGACTTAGGTCAATTATACTATTATTTAGTTCAAATGTATACTTAATTAGTCGTGTATAATTGTCTAATTGGATTATTATTTAATCGATTAATCTGGGTGGTGGGTTAACCCTCAGATTACACTAAACTCAGAAGATGAGTTAGAGTAACCAATCAATTGAAGGTGGGAAGTAGCGACAGTGAAGGCAATCTAAAAAAAAACTAAGCATGAATCAAGTAAAGCTAGCAAGTAGAACCTTTAGTAAATCAATGGTGACTAACAGGAAAACCTAAAAATGATTAATCATGGTTGTCAAAACAGTCCTGAATTTCATAATGTGTTGAGTACTACATCAATCGAAATCGAAAGTAATGTGAATCAAGACAGAAAAGTCATACATGCAGACAATGACGAAACCTAAATTAGGAAGTATGATTCAACAGGGAAAACTAATTACTTAATTGACAAGAACAAAAAGTCAAGATATGACTGTCATGAAAATATGCTTAAAATTGAAACGACAAGGAAGAAATATAACAGGTGGGGGGAAGGTGATGAAAGAAAACAACAGATCTACACAAATCTTCAATAAAAATAACTAAATCATGCCAGGGTCATTCCAATAACACTAAAACAGTTAGAAAGGGAAGAGGGGGATACCCGTAAAAAGGGGGTTTTTTGGCCAGGAAAGAGAAGGGGTGTCACTGGACCTTACCGGATCTGGTGGGGTTTGAAAAAATGAATCAAACCTTCATGAATCGATTGCTCTAGTTAAGAGCAATCGACCCATAAAGGTCTGAACCATTGGGTTTCCTCAAATCGGTCGGGGAGAAATTTTGGGGGTTTTCAGATTCTTAGATCTGAAACCCAGGAAAATCTATCGGTTTTTAGGGGAGTTGATAACGAGAGGTGATAGAGGGGGTGATGGTGGTAATCTGGTGGGAAGTTGGGGTTGATTGGAGAGGGTCTGGTGGGGGGACGACGGTGGGGTTCAGGGGCGGCTAGGGTTTAGGTTAGAGGTTGAGAGAGATGAAGGAGATGGGGGCGGCTAGGTTTTAGGTTGGGGTTGGGTTTCAGATCAAATGAGGGTATGGGGTGGGGTTTGGACACTTAAATATGGAAAGGGTGGTCAGTTCCCAGCCGTTGGATCAAAGATAGATCAATGGCTGGGATTGAACATGGCCTAAAACGGCGTCGTTTTGGTTAAGCTGGGGCAGGCCGGGTGTAAGGGGTTTGGGCTGGGCTGTCCGAGTGTATAGAAATAGGGGTTGGGCCTGGGTCCTTCTTGGCCCAGGTCCGATTTTGTTTTTCTTAACTAGTTAGCTTAATTATTCTAATTAAATTAAACTCTAATTTAATCCAAAAAAAATGTAGCAATTAATTTTAAACCTTATTTTTCATCTATTTACATATTAATTAAGAATAAAATAACCAATTATATATTCTTAATTAAATCTATGATTTATCGAATAAAAATGATTAATTTTCATAGTAATTAGTGATTAAAGACTACATTATGTTAGATACTCGTCGTTCGTCTATTATTTAATTAATAATAACTTCATAATTNAATTAAAGACTACATTATGATAGATACTCGTCGCTCGTCTATTATTCAATTAATAATAACTTCATAATTCCTTGATAATGCAAAATTTTAATAATTTTGAAAAAATGAATTATGGATATACAAACAATGCAAGTGATTCACAATTAATTACCGAAAAATCAACAAAAATTTATAAAATCCATTGATTTATTGGGATTTTTATAGGATGATACGGTGAGTAAAAATCACATGCTCACAGCTGCCCCTCTTTGCTCGGAGACACGAAGAGTTTTCGGGCAAAGACAAAATGAGCGGCAATGAACGACTTTCACCTATTCATATGTTCCATTATGAAGCGTTTTTGAAAAGTTTGACCGAACCCTGCTTCAAAGGTTGCCTACATATCCTTGGTTATAAAGGAATCAGGTCAGTATAGTTCTGGAAGTTTTGGTAGCTGGGACTAACGAGTAACTGTGGTTTCAATACGGTTGCTGCTGTTACTGCTGCGGATCCCCTTGTTACACCCAAAGTAAACAAGACGACAGACTAAACTAAAACCTATCAGCTGCTAGTTACAAGATTCCTATCTAAGACCTATTCTTGAGTCTTGATCTTCTGCTAACTCTGACCTGTTCTTGATGTTTGTTAGCCGCAGGTGTTGGTTTCGTCTCTTCGCTTTTCGGACCAAGGCAGGATATACCGAACTGATGACTTCAATCTCGTCCTGAATAGTCCATATCTTCTCCGTATCTGCACTTTTGGATTCAATCTTCTCTTTCTTCCTTTTGTTTTGTTATTTTGGATCGAAACTTCTTCTTTTGTTCATCTGGAGTTCCAACGTAATCTGCACAAAATCAAAACGAACGAACAAAATTTCTGCCCCAGTTTTCGTTAGGGAAATTTTGTGAGTTATTGCAAGAAAATCTATACTACTTTATTATTGAAAACGGCGAAAGGCCGGGGGCAGTGCACCTGGAGTTATTGTAGACTAGGGCGTGGATACCCTATGCCTAAAAAGTAAAATCAACTAGGGATTGGAGACCCTATGTTGGAAAAGATCGACAAGTTATGTTGCCGTCGAGAAAAGATCACCAGGTTATGCCGATGTCTGGGGAAGGATCAACAGGTTATGCTGTTGCTTGAAAAGAGATCACTGGGTTATGCCACTGTCTGAAGATGATCAACAGGTTATGCTATTGTCAGGAGGATCAACGAGTTATGCTGGTGTCCGTGGAGGTCAACAGGTTATGTCGTTGCCTGAAAAAGAGATCACTGGGTTATGCCAGTGTCTAAAGATGATCAACAGGTTATGCTGTTGTCAGGAGGATCACGGGGTTATGCTGGTGTCTGGGAAGGTCAAAAGGCTATGTTGTTGCCGAAAAAAGAGATCACTGGATTATGCCAGTGTCTGGAAGTGATCAACAGGTTATGCTATTTTCAGGAGGATCACCGGGTTATGCCGGTGTCTGGAGAGGTCAACAGGTTATGTTGTTGCCTGAAAAAGAGATCACTGGGTTATGCCATTATCTGAAGATGATCAACAGGTTATGCTGTTGTCAGGAGGATCACCGGGTTATGTCGGTGTCCGAGGAGGTCAACAGGTTATGATGTTTCCTAAAAAAGAGATCACTGGGTTAAATCCAGTGTCTGGAAGTGATCAACATGTTATGCTGTTGTCAGGGAGATCACCGGGTTATGCCGGTTTCTGGGGGGGTCAACATGTTATGCTGTTGCCGGAAAAAGAGATCACTGGGTTATGCCAGCGTCAGAAGATGATCAATAGGTTATGCTGTCGTCGGGAAAGAAGAGATCACCAGGTTATGCCGCTGTCTGGAAGTGATCAACAGGTTATGCTGTTGTCAGGAGGATCACCGGGTTATGCCGGTGTCCGGGGAGGTCAACAGGTTATGTTGTTGCCTGAAAAAGAGATCACTGGGTTATGCCAGTGTCTGGAAGTGATCAACAGGTTATGCTGTTGTCAGGGAGATCATTGGGTTATGCCGGTGTCTGGGGAGGTCAACATGTTATGCTGTTGCCGGAAAAAGAGATCACTGGGTTATGCCAGTGTCGGAAGATGATCAACATGTTATGCTGTTGTCAGGAGGATCACCGGGTTATGCCGGTGTCTGGGGAGGTCAACATGTTATGCTGTTGCCGGAAAAAGAGATCACTGGGTTATGCCAGTGTCTGAAGATGATCAACAGGTTATGCTGTTGTCGGAAAAGAAGAGATCACCAGGTTATGCTGGCGTCTGGAAGTGATCAACAGGTTATGCTGTTTCCTGAAAAAGAGATCACTGGGTTATGCCAGTGTCGGAAGATGATCAACATGTTATGCTGTTGTCAGGAGGATCACCTGGTTATGCCGGTGTCGGGGGAGGTCAACAGGTTATGCTGTTGCCTAAAAAAAAGAGATCACTGGGTTATGCCACTGTCTGAAGTGATCAACAGGTTATGCTGTTGTCAGGAGGATCACCGGGTTATGCCGGTGTCTGGGGAGGTCAACAGGTTATGCTGTTGCCAAAAAAAAAACGATCACTGGGTTATGCCAGTGTCTGAAGTGATCAACAGGTTATGCTGTTGTCAGGAAGATCACCGGGTTATGCCGTTGTCCGGGGAGGTCAATAGGTTATGTTGTTGCCTAAAAAAGAGATCACTGGATTATGCCAGTGTCTGAAGTGATCAACAGGTTATGCTGTTGTCAGGAGGATCACCGGGTTATGCCGGTGTCTGGGGAAGTCAACAGGTTATGCTGTTGCCGGAAAAAGAGATCACTGGGTATGCCAGTGTCTGAAGATGATCAACAGGTTATGCTGTTGTCGGAAAAGAAGAGATCACCAGGTTATGCCGGTGTCTGCTTGGGTGCGGGACCCTATGTTGGCATCAACCGAGGACTGGGGTATCCTTGGTTGGAAAATATTTGGCCGGGGGTTGAGGATCTTATGCTACTTTTAGGGTCGCATCACATTCAACTTCATTTCTTCTTTTTTTTAAAATTTATTTATTTATTTTTTTTATCATTATTTTTTCTTTTATTATTATTATTTTTATTTTTTATTTTTTTTTATATACGCGGGAAAATATTTTTGGAGGAAACTTCCCTTTCTTTGGAGTCAATGCCTTAGAGTTCCTTCTAGCTCTTGCGCGATTCCTTTTTATTGCATCTACCTTTTGCACGGTTGCTTTTGCACCTGTTTCCTATTTTCAAGCAAAGAACAATTCGTTAGTTTGAAACGGTGGTTGGTTTTGCGGCCTTGATTTTCAGCTGCTTGATCTCAGTTCTTTTGACGGAGATCTCAACCACTTGCTTGCTTGTTTGCTTGCTGGGGATTGGGTTTTAATCTCTAATCCCGGGGGCCTTCGCTTTCCAGATTTCACCATGGAGATCGGTCACGTGGGACCCAACATTTTATTTTGCCTTTGTGGGCTTTTCACTTGCTTTTCTTCTTTTGGATTTTCAGAGTATTGGGGAGGAGTTTTGGCCCCTCAAATTCTGCTACGACGGTTAGTCGTGTGGGACTTAACCTTTCCAACTTTATTTCGCCTTTATTGGCTTTTCATCTCTGACTTTCCTTCCAACTGTAACTTTAGGTCATTTGGAATATTTCGGCTTTTCAAACCTTGTCAAGATGGTTAGCCACGCGGGGCTCAACCTTTCAACTTCAATCGCCTTTATAGGAACTTCAATTTGACTTCCTCCTTTCACGGCTTTGAGTTTTAAGTATCGAATGCTTCGGCTAGTTGGGATCGACTCGATGCTCCTGACGAGGCTGGGTACCTTTTGCCTATTAGCTCGTGTCAAATGAGAGCCTTGTAAATCAGTCTTGCCATCTTTTCTTTGCCTTAGTTTCGGGACAAAGTTAGACCGAAAGGGATTCAAAAGAAAAATCAATGACAGAATGGACAACGAATTTAAACAAAAGGTGTCCCTTTCGGGGAAAGGAGAGAAAGGCTTATCTGGAGTGCATGCGGACTTCAATGAACATGACATGCCCTTTGGACTGGATGCCTGATCCGCGTAAACCGCCCGACTCTAAGAAATTCATCACAATTATCACCTTGAGATCCAGAAACCTTGCCCCGGACTGTGTCTATATCAGTGATCCATTATCCTTTTCTATTAGCGACTCCCTTTGCGAGTTTTCACCAACTAACCTCTCTCGTTTCTCTTCTCACCATCACCTTGTAGTGCTCATTGCGAGTTTTCACTAACAAGACTCTCTCGTTTTCAATTTCTCTACTTACCGTCGCCTTACAGTGCCCGTGTGGGTTTTCACCGATAAGACTCTCTCATTTT
>ML369216.1:0-67243 GCA_005239525.1 Nicotiana knightiana
AATTATCCTAAGGGGAAGGTGTTAGGCACCCCTCAGGATCCACAAGTGTGGTTCCCCGCCAAATAGATTTTTTGAATTTGAGCAAGTAGCAAATAGGCAATTAATGTTTAAACAAGTAAAGAGTTTTGAAAGACTCATAGTCTAAGCACACATGTGTTACAAAAAGTTTTGAAAATACTTAATATTTGAGCAAGGTTTTTTGAAAGAGTTATGANGCCACTCCTCAAAGAGGGGCTAGACATGGTATTAGTGTACCGGTCATCATAACCATATCTACCTTTTCCCACCCCGTAAAGGTAATTAGAGCGAGTGTTGGTCAACGACCTCTATTGCATGTTGTTACCCGTACCTTACTAATAGTCCTTGGAAGAGTTTAGGACTTCTATACTAGGAGGGAGGTTCTAGGAATACCCTAAGGTTTAAAGGCAAAACACTAAGCGACAAACAAGAAACATATAGGACTGCAATTAAGGGGAAACACAGAAAAGCAGAGAAAAGGCCCAAGTATACCTCCACAGGTAATGCAAATAGGCAGCACAACTCAAACACAGTTAAGGGCAACATTCAGTTTCAGAATCCTAAGGCATGATATCTAGGTGAATTCAGAATATAATAGAGAAGCAGATTTGTTGTATAACCCAGAAAGGCCTAATCAGTTTGCCTACTGGTTTTAAAATCTCTTGGGGATTAAGCTGTACACACAAAAGAAACAAATTCCTAATTTTAAGCCATTTAATCACCTAAGGTTTGCCTAGGTGTGAGACAGAATACCAGTTACCATAACTACTTTAGAGAAGGACTGTTTGAAATTGTATTACCTAAGCATGTTGTTCTAAGTGTTCCGAGCTCAGAATTATTACCAGTTGATTGCGAGAATTGAGTGAAGTTGTTTTATTCCTTTTTCATGCATCAGTAGGTGTATTTAAGTGAGTAAGACGCAATCCTAAGGACATGGTATCTAGTGCACAGAGATGCAGAATGATGCAGAATCAGAAGCCTAAACATGATCTCAAAATGCACAAATATTGCATTGTTTAAACATGGTTCAGGAGATGTAAACATGACAGGTTTATTAGTGTTGTTTATCCTAAACAGGATCTCTAAGTGTACATGGCAGCGTAGAGCATGATTGTAAAGTACTGGTTATTAGCACATTTTAGCACAGGACTTTCGAAATGAGATGCCAATAGATGCTAAAAACAGTAAGTGTAAGACTTAGGGAACATAGTCTCTAATGCATGATCTTGCACATATGAGTTCTAAGCATGGTTTCTATTGCGCAAATAGGGAATAAAACCTAATAGCATGGCTTCTACCCTCTAATAGCTATAGCATGCATATTTACCCCTCCCTTTTCACTATCCATCCCCAAAGAGTTGTTTACAACAATTATTACAGGCCATTTGCATGAATTACATAACTGAATAATGAAAAGAAGAAGTTATACTATAGGGAGCCTACTGATAGGCCCAGAATCTCCAGAATGCCTCATTGCCATTCTATTCACAACCTTTCACATGATCCAGGTGTGTCAGAGTTCCCTAAGGATCTCAAGGGATCCCGGGCAGTGCTCACACCCAGAGTCATAACCAAATTTGAGTAAGTGCAGTGTGGAAGGTCCAGCCTTAGTGTGTCAAAGTTCAGAGGGAGCTCAAAGGTCCCAAGGCAATGCTCACACAGAGGGGGCAGAACTTAAGGGGTCTAAAAGAAGGGTGAGAGTGCTTGATATAGTTTGAAAACTTTGGATAAGAAAACAGTTTTTTGAAAAAAGACTTAACGGAAATATAAAAAAAGTTTAACTGGTGAAAACAATTTGAAAGAACATGAACAACAATCTCAGAACCAAGGCAAAGTCAACATCACACAAAGGACCCAGAATGATCCAACAACCACAACAGGGGAAAGGGGGTTATAGGGACACATAGGTGCAGCGTACTGAACATGTAACAGGTAGGAGCATGCATAAACAATCAGAGATCCTAAAGGTTCAGAGGATCAGCAGGGTATAGGATGAAACTAACATGGCAGTACCAACCAGTTTAAGACAGTAGAAGATGCTCTAATCTAATGTATAAAACATAAGCATGGAGATTCACATAAAGACAGATTTGGAGTACATAAAGACATGCTAGATGGAATCCAAGATCCTAGTTACATGTTGAACAACAGAATAGTAAGTAAAAGCAAATTAGAAACACAATGAACTGCAGCAGTAATAGAAACATGTTGGTTTGAGAACTGAAATATGAATTAGAACATACCAGTGAAGTGAAGAAAGCAGTAACACAAAGTAGAAGATAGGAGATGCACAGTAGTTAGCCTTGGCTTGCAGCCGGCTAACTTAGAGTAGTAGCAAATAGAAGAGAGAATAAAGAGAGTAGCAAGTTTTAGTTGAGAGAGAGAGAGAGAGTTGAGCAGTGTTGTTCGTGTCCCCAAATGAGAGAAGAGTATGCATATATATAGTTTTGAAAGCTGGGTGAAAAGTAAGGTAAAAATCAGAATCAAGCAATAATTATGGGACTTGGTATCAATCAGAGTGAAATCAGCACAAGTATTCCCATAATTAAGAGAGTTATTCAAACGGTAAGTGACAAATAAGGAAAGAGACCATATATAGCTTAAAGGAATATTCAAACAGTGCAAGTATAAAGCAGGTAATTAGGCTAAGTTCGTCAGATTCTGATTATGCAAATAGGAATCAATTAACAATAAGTCAATCATGTAACAAGGTAAGAAGTAAACTAAAGGTCGGAAATTAGTAAGAATATCACCATAGGAAATCAGTAAATGTTTTCAATCACAAGGAATCAAGGATTCAAATAATAGAAAAATAATACTAAATACTATAGACTTCTATGCATGAACGGAATGAACACAATATAAGCAAAAGAGATAAATCAGGAACCCTAACAAAGTAAAATTACAGAGAATCATAAAGCTCATGAGACGCAAACATATATGCAAACATATTATCAAAGACAAAATTAGGGATTTAGGGTTTAGGACTAGAAATTAGGGGTTTCAACATAACAACTCGGATAAGAGAGAGAAGCTTAAATAAATCGCTAAAACATAGTAGAAATCCTAGGTTGACAGTAAAAATCATAGGAAAATTATTTAAAACGGAGTCATGAAACCCTATTTGAAAACGAAGAGTCGTTTTAGAGAAAATCGGAGAACCTTTGAGAAAAACAACGAAATAGCTTAAAATATACACAGATCTATCATAGATCTAAAAGAATCGGAGAGTTTTTAAGAACTAGGGTTTCGAAGAGAACCCAGAAAAGATAAGAAAGCCTTAAAATATTACCGGTTTTAACCGAAAAGTCATAGATCTTACTCGAACGGCCGGAGATGGCCGGAAAATGGCATGAAAGGCCATAGGTGGGAGTTGAACCGCTCCAGGTTCACTTGGGGATCTCAGGGTAGTGTCAAACCGGCATGGAGGTGAGACATATGCTAGGGATGGTGAGAGGTCATGGTTTCCAGCGAGAGAGGCAGTCGGAGAAGATGAACAGAGTTCATCGGAGGGAGGGGAAGGTGGAAGGTTCTAGAGAGAACCTAGAGAGAACCAGAGAGAATGTGAGAGAAATGGAACGGGGGAAATGAGAATGGGGGGTACTCATTTAGGATTAAATTAGGTAAGGGTTGATTTGAAATAATCAACGGCTCAGATTGAATGGGGGAATTGGGTCGGGTGTCTTTAGAGACTGGGCCTAATGTTTTGGACCAATTCATTGGGTTGGGGTCCGGGTAGAATTAAATAAAATTGAATTAAAAGTGGCTATTTATACCCATTTAAAAAATAGATAAATGATTAATAAAAAATGGTTACTAATTATAAAAAATGAAATTGATGCTTAGTAGATGAAATTAAAGTAATTAATCAGTATTAAAAACGGCTAATTATTTGGTAAAAATGGCATAAAATAGGTAATCAAGCTATAATTGCAAAACTATTGCAATTATAGCCAAATAATACTAATTTGTCTAATTTGTGAAATAATTAAATCCTAATAGGATCAAAAATGATATATTAAACCAAGAAATATTTTGAAACTATTTGTAATGCAATTTATGATTAATTATTGGATATAAAAGAACTGGATAAATTAAAAATAAATTAATAAAATGTGGGAAAATTATAGAAAGAATGTCAATTATTATAAAAACTGATTTTGAAGGTATATATGCAAGTTAAAAATAATTTGAGGAAAAATTGGGTATCAACAATATAGGGATGCTGTTTGCGGATAGTATTGAAAAGATTTCAAGTGTTGTACCAAAGGAAGAAGTACGACACTTACGCAGTAAATAAATGTAAAGTTTCTTTAGTTAGTATTAGGGGTGTTCAAACCGAACCGGAAAATCGTATCAAATCGATTAAAAAATCCGACTAGGTTTGGTTTGACATAGTTTGGTATTGAGTAAAATAACTCGAACCAACATATAAATATATAATTTTTATATATTTTTTGAAGACTTTATATTGAATTTTCTTTTAAAAAATATTAAAATATTTGGGATGCTCTCATGTGTTAACCTAGAAAGCGTACATTAAAGAGAATTATTGTTAGACGACTAAGAAAATAACTATCATGTATTACTAAAAAAATTCTCCCATTAGAATATTTTAATAGATCATATATTTGTCAATTTTTCAATATTTACTAAACATATATTCACTTATCAAAACTTTATCTATAACTTTAACAAAGTAAGATTGGAATAACATTTATGTAACAAAAAAAATGAAAACTCGACAAAACCGAACCAATCTAAATCGATATAATTAATTTGATTTGATTTTGATAAAAACTGAACCAACCCGATCTATATACACCTCTAGTTAGTATATCAACCACGATAAGCCACAGAAATGATCTGTAAAGTGGATAGAAAGTTTCAACTCAATGAAAAATATTTTTCAATCAAACAAAAGTAAATGGATACCTCTAACTTCCAGTCACAATTATTGACCTACATGGAGTAAAAAACAAAATATATAGTTGTTCATTCGTGACATGTTCAATGTTTTTTTTCCCTGTTGCCAGTTTTAGAGTGTGAAAACTAACTTCCAGTACATTTTTTTAATTTTTGTGACAATTTATCACGTAGTACAACTCCAATCATATATCATATATGTGTATCTCGCATGCTTTGGTTTTTGACTAAGCTGCATAGATTTTCCTCATATTTTCTTGACATAATGAAGCCTTTGGCTTTCTTCAAATAATTATAGAAATGAGAAAGATAAGCATTATTATTTGCTTATAGCGACTTAAATTGAGAAAAAGCGCCAGCTTCTATGTTATACATCTACACTTATGTAGGTTCCATGATCTAATTTATAACTCTCAAGATCATGTACTGGAATGTGAAACCTATACATGTGTGTAGAGCATGTATATTAAGCAAATAATAAGCTTAATATATTTTATAAGTGTAACACTCCTCAAATCTACAAAAATTTTAAGACCCGCTAAATATAGAATTTAATTTTTTAAATCTTAAATTATATTTCTATTACGGATTTAAACCCTTGTGATTGATTTTGAGTTACTTCTCTATTTATAAATAATTGAATATACAATTAGAAGAATATTAATAATTTTAATCTTATTAATTAGTAAAAGTAGGTACCGTTAATTATTAGTTAAGTGAAAATAAAATAATTAAAATAAAAAATAAATAAAAAATAAACATGGACCCTAAAAGCCCATAAAGGGCTGTTGGAATTTGAAACCAAAAAGGGTTCAAACCCTTTACTATAAAAAAAACAAAGAAACATACGAAGCAAAACAGAGAAACATTATGTTGGTTCGCACGAACAGATTTTGGCAGTAAAAATCCAGCGAATTATTTCATGCAGACAAAACGAAAATTTTAGGCTTCTTTACTAACTGGTTGTTGAACACAAGTACGTAAATTTTTCTATTCTTAATTATCCTACAGTATAAGAATTGCATAGTAATACCCTTCTATCTCTATATCAACAATAGATTTCATGTTTAGGGCTGAAACTTTAAAATTGATTAAAATGCACCGGTTATTGTAGAATCGATTGTTTGACTGGTGTCAATTGGACTGAGGCCTACGTATTGGTTCGAGAAGTTTTGAGCTGAGTTGATATAACCCTTTACCAAAGTGGTTTAACTCACAAAAATATGCACGCAAGGTGTTTGATGAATTGGCTAAAAGAGTGAATATGTACTTATTGAAGTGAGTGAGCTCCTATTAGCTTCGAATTATTTTAGTTAAAGTTAGATGATTTATTTTGATATATGTGCCTAAATTTTCAGATTTTTGTGTTATTCTTATATGCCATTTTCATGTTAAAAATTCATGAAAAAGCAAGAATATTTAGAAATAATTTTGAATGTTTATTTCATTCTTATGCCATACTTTACATTTAAGAATTCTAGAATAAGTATGTTTGAAAGATTTAGATTTGAAAATTCACAAGAAGAAGTTTTGGAAAGAAAAGACTTTTAGGAGTATCCTTTATTCTGAGAAGGGGTCATCGTCCAGGCCGAGGGTCCTGACCAAGGTGTTGACTTCCTGAAACTACTTGTGCCAAAGTAGGGAGCACATGAGCCGAAGGTCTCGTTGCTGAGAATTCTCTTAGCCAGGCTAAGGTATGATACATAAGCGCTGAGAACCATGAAGCGAGTGGCACCGCGTGGATTGGGCCTATTCGATCAGGTTGGGATCGAACCTGTGCCGATCACACGGTGAGTAAGACAGAAATAGGTCATAATAGTTGGAACTCCCAAAGTATTAAGTTTAGTATTTTTTTTTTTAAAGAAAAAGAAAAAGAATTTCTTTAGAATATTCGTAAACTTCTATTATGCAATTATTTTAGATTCTTATAAGCTTTATGTTTTACATGAATTTAGATTCTTTGCTCGTAATGTGTATTGTATTAACGTTTCGTCTCCTGACGTTGAGACTCACTGAGTACAATGGATGGTACTGACGTTCTCTTTTGGGAACCTACGTTGGTCTGCGGTACAACGTAGGAACCGGTTTTGCAGGCGAACAGACTACGGGTTAGGACTTCCTTCTCTTCCAGTGTTATTGGTGAGCTCCACTTTTGTTCATGGAGTACTCCTTAGAGTCATCTTTATTTACTTATTTCTTTGTTTACTTAGAGAACTGGCCAGGAAATACCATGTCCTGAGCAGTGCGTCAGTTTATCAGTAGAGGCTTCATAGACAGTCGATGGGTTAAGATTCAGATATTTTTTATAATAACTTAGCAATATTTCATTATTTGCTACGAATAAAGTTTTGGAGTTGGTTTATTTTAGATATTTAAATTAGTTAAAAATATTTTGGTTATAATATTTCCTTATTGCATATAAAGTTTGAAGTTATAATAGATTTGATAAGCGCAGATGATTCGCTCAGTCATGTTTAGCGATCGGGTGCCGGTCCGACTTGTTTAGAAAATGGGTCGTGACAAACTTGGTATCAGAGCCTCAGGTTTATGGAGTCCTAGGGGTCTGTTGAAGCCGTGTTAGTAGAGTCTTATTTGGGTATGAAGCGCGCCATACTTATAAATAGGAGGTTACAAGCATTTAGGAAAAGTCTCATTTTTTTCATACTTTAGATCGTGTAGTAGATCCTACCTGTAAGAAATTATCTAATGTATTTGTTTCTCCAAAACTCGCAGAAATGGCTCGTACTCGCAACTCTGACACCGACACTCAGGATGCTGCTCAAGAAACTATTGCTACTATTGTGGCTCAAGGCAGAACAAAAAAGACTTCAACTCAGAAAAGGAAGGGTAAATCCACAAATGGGGTTCAAGTACCCCGGGTTGAACAGGAAGAAGGGATGGAGCATGATGATCCAGTGCCTTAGGATCCAGTGTCGCCCCCAACAGTAGCCCCGGCTCAGACAACTATACCTCCAGATGTGGGTCAGATGTTTAATGTTGTCAACAGTGCTATGGAGATTCTTAAAGCCTTCATGGCCAACCAGAACGAGAGAAGAGATGAGATTCCACCTCAATCAAATAGACAAAACAATTTTGAGTCCTCAAGAGTGAATGAATTTTTTAAGTTGAGTCCTCCATTTTTCCATGGTTCTATACCTTATGAAGATCCAATGTTGTGGCTGGAGGGTGTCAAGAAAGCCCTCCGAGCGATGAAGTCATTTGATGATGAAGTTGTGGAACTGGCTCCTTACCAACTTAGAGATGTGGCTGGCGCTTGGTTTGAGATGTGGGAAAGAAAGAGATGAAGATTATGGTCCGCCTACTTGGGAAGAATTTGAAGAGGCCTTCATGGCTAACTTTATCCCGGAAGAGGATAGGGAAGCTAAGGCTACAGAGTTTGAACAACTCAAGCAAGGGAATAAAAGTGTGCAAGAGTACTACATGGAATTCATAAGGTTAGCTAAGCATGCTCCTCACATGGTTAAGACAGAAAAAGCAAAGATTCGCAGGTTTGTTGGCGGTTTGGCTTACCACATTAAGGATACGACATCAGTTGCAGCGGTAGGAATGACTGCCTTCTCCTCGGTTGTGGGATTCACCAAGCACTTAGAAAAAGACAGACAACAAAGGAGAGAAGAAAAAGAACATAACGAGAAAGCCTGGACAACGGGCAGGTTTAATGGTACATACAGCAGAGGTAGAAGGGATTCCTCTAATAAGGAGTCATTAGCACCAGCTCAGTTCAGTCATCAGTCAGGTGGTGGGTCTTCCTTCAGACGTACTCAGAGTTATGGAAACCAGTCCCTCCAGAATCAGAATTTCAGGACATCATCCTCACATAGCCAGAGTCATGCTGAGCAACATTCACACCAACTAGGTCTTTGTGGAACCTGTAAACGGAAACATTCAGGTCAGTGCAAGTTCGAGTTTCATGGTTGCTTTCATTGTGGAGACATTGGTCATATAAAGGCCAACTGCCCAAAGTTGCGACGTAATTTCAGTGGTGGATCAACTCGTCCTTCTAGTTCCTCAGCTACTGCAGTTGCACCACCTCAGGCTCGTGGTTCTCATAATCAGACCGGGCATGGGGCAGGCAGAGGTCTAGATTGACTTACTCAGGAAGGGGGACAACCCTGTTTGTTTGCTACACTTGATCGTCAGAGTGCAGAGGCATCTGCAGAAGTTATTACAGGTATACTTTTAGTTTGCTCACATAATGTTTATGCAATAATGGATCCAGGTTCAACGTTTTCATATGTCACTCCATACTTTGCAATTAACCTCGGGCTAGAACCTGAACAACTTAGTGAGCCATTCCTAGTATCTAATCCAGTTGGCGAGTCAGTGAAAGTCACGAGAGTCTATAGAGGTTTTATAGTTTCAGTCCAAGGTCGCAACACCAAGGCCAATCTCATAGAATTAGAAATGGTGGATTTCGATGTGATTATGGGTATGGATTGGTTGTCTTCCTGCTATGCCATGTTAGATTGTCATGCCAAGATAGTCAGGTTCCAGTTTCCAAATGAAGAAGTCTTAGAGTGGAAGGGTAGTTCAGCATCGCTTGTAGGTAATTTTATTTCTTACCTTAAGGCACATCGGATGATCGGTAAGGGGTGTCTCGCCTATTTGGATCACATCATTAATCCAGAATCAGAACCACCAACTCTTCAGTCAGTAGAGAATTTCCAGAAGTTTTCCCAGATGACCTTCCCCGACTTCCTCCTGAAAGAATAATAGACTTTGGCATTGATATCATTCCAAGAACTCAGCCCATATCTATACCTCCTTATAGGATGGCTCCAGCAGAACTTAATGAGTTGAGAGAACAGTTGAAAGACCTTCTTGACAAGGGTTTCATCAGGCCGAGTGTTTCACCGTGGGGTGCCCCGGTCCTGTTTGTCAAGAAGAAAGATGGGTCTCTCAGAATGTGCATCGACTATCGGCAGTTGAATAAAGTTACCATTAAGAACAAGTACCCACTGCCAAGAATTGATGATTTATTTGACCAACTTCAGGGTGCAAAGTACTTTTCAAAAATAGACTTGAGGTCGGGGTACCATCAGTTGAGAATCAGAGAAGAAGATATATCTAAAACAGCCTTTAGAACTCGCTACGGGCACTATGAATTTCTAGTAATGTCCTTCGGGTTGACAAATGCTCCAGCTGCATTCATGGACCTCATGAACAGAGTTTTCAAGCCATTCCTTGATAACTTTATTATATTAGTTATAGATGATATTTTGGTATACTCTAAGAGCAAGGATGAGCATGTCGAACACCTCAGGATAGCCTTGCAGACCTTGAAGGAGAATGTGCTTTATGCCAAATTTTCAAAATGTAAGTTCTGGTTACAGTCAGTGGCATTCTTAGGCCACGTGGTATCTAGTGAAGGCATAAAAGTAGATCCTCAGAAAACAGAAGCAGTCAAGAACTGTCCTAGGCCGACAATGCCAACTAAAATCAGGAGTTTCTTGGGGTTAGCTGGCTACTATAGAAGGTTTGTAGAGGGGTTTTCCTCACTTGCAGCTCCATTAACTAAGTTGACTCAGAAAGTAGTTAAGTTCCAGTGGTCAGACACTTGTGAGCAGAGTTTTCAAGAGTTAAAGAAGAGGTTGACCACTGCACCTGTATTAACCTTGCCGACAGGTTCGGGGGGAGTTCACAGTGTATTGTGATGCCTCCATAGTGGGTCTTGGTTGTGTTCTTATGCAAGATGGGAAAGTCATTGCTTATTCTTCCAGGCAGTTAAAGAATCATGAAAAGAACTATCCCACACACGACTTGGAGCTTGCAGCGGTGGTGTTTGCACTAAAGATATGGCAGCATCCAGTACATTTTTAAGCAAAAAGAATTAAATTTGAGACAGAGAAGGTGGCTCGAGCTATTGAAAGATTATGACATCAATATCCTTTATCACCCGGGCAAAGCTAATGTGGTAGCAGATGCACTTAGTAGGAAGTTAATGGGTGTCTTGGCCTATCTTGCATTACAAAGACGAACTTTGGGTCGAGAAATTCAAAATCTGGCAAATGATGGAATTAGATTGGATGAGACCGAAGAAGGAGGTATAACTGCTTATGCCTTAGCGCAATCCTCCCTTGTTGCGCATGTTAAGGCTAAGCAAGATAAAGATCCGTACTTAGTGAAGTTAAAAGAAGGAGTCAGAAACAAAGAAATCACCGCTTTCACTCTAGGAAGTGACGGAGTTTTGAAGTTGAATGACCGGTTATGTGTGGGATAGNCTCACAGTTCGAGGTACTCTATCCACCCGGGTGCTACCAAAATGTATCTAGATTTGAAAGAGTTGTATTGGTGGAAAATCATGAAGAAGCAAGTAGCAGATCATGTGGCTAAATGTTTGAATTGCCAGCAAGTCAAAGCCGAGCATCAGAGGCCTGGTAGCCTAGATCAAGATATAGAGATACCACAGTGGAAATGGGAGATGATTAATATGGATTTCGTAGTAGGTCTCCCTCGCACATACCATAAGCATGATTCAATTTGGGTTATTGTAAACCGACTGACAAAGTCCGCACATTTCTTACCAGTAAAGACGACTGATTCTGTAAGCAGTATGCGCAGTTGTACATCAAAGAAATAGTCTGATTGCATGGTACTCCAGTTTCAATCATATCTGACAGAGGTCCTCAATTCACGTCGCATTTCTGGCAGACATTTAAGAAAAGATTAGGTACCAAGGTCAATTTGAGCACCGCTTTCCATCCACAGACTGATGGCCAGGCAGAAAGGACCATTCTGACTCTCGAAGATATGTTGCGAGCATGTGTTATAGATTTTAGAGGTAATTGGGATGATCACTTGCCACTTATAGAATTTTCTTACAATAACGGCTATCAGTCTAGGGGAAACTTAGCCCTAGATTTATCGAACCTTATGAAATTCTAGAAAAGAAAGGAAATGTGGTTTATGAGCTAGCGTTGCCCGTTGAGTTTTTCTCTGTTCATCCTGTCTTTCATGTGTCTATGCTTAAAAAGTACCTTCATGATGAGTCGCATATAATACCTATCGATACCGTAGAAATTAAAGAAGGATTGACTTATGAAGAGGTACCTATAGAAATTCCCGATAGGCAAGTAAGAAAGTTAAGAACAAAAGATATAGCATCAGTAAAAGTTTTGTGGAGTAATCATGATTCAAAAGAGGCTACGTGGGAATTCGAGGAAGATATGAGCAAGAAATATCCATATTTATTTGAGGAAAAAGGTATGTGAACCTAGGTTTGGTTTGACATATATTTTATTTACTAAATACAAGTTAGCATGTGTTTATGTCCTTCCTAGATTATACTTAATTGTTGTAGTAATTTAGCTTATGCTAGAGTATATTTAATACATTAAAGTGATTTACTTTTGCTAAGGTGTTGTGCTTTAGATTCTTGTTAGTTATTGTGGTACCTCCTTGCCGAAGTGTGAGTAATTAATTTATGAGCTTATGGTGCCTATGAATGGCCTGTTATAGTATATTTGGTTGTTGTTGGTGTAGTTGTGGTATTTGTGACAGGGATATTTTTGGATAGTCCAATTTACAAAGGAAACTCTGCCGAAATTTTTAAAAATTTAGGGAGTTAGCCAAAATTTTGAATCCCTTGGAGGAGTGAGTAATGCTAAGAAAACTTAAGAGGTTCAAGGAACTAAGGAATGATTGTTAGCTTAAAAACAAGGCCCTAGAAACATTCGAGGACGAATGTTTTTTTAAGGAGGGAAGATTGTAACACTCATCAAATCTATAAAAGTTTCAAGACTCGCTATATATAGAATTTAATTTTTTTAATCTTAAATTATACTTCTATTACGGATTTAAACCCTTGTGATTGATTTTGAGTTACGTTTCTATTTATAAATAATTGAATATACAATTAGAAGAATATTAATAATTTTAATATTAGTAATTAGTAATAGGTACCATTAATTATTAGTTAAGTGAAAACAAAATAATTAAAAAAAAACATGGGACCCTAAAAGCCCATAAAGGACCGTTGGAACTTGGAAGCAAAAAGGGTTGAAACCCTTTATTATAAACAATACAAAGAAACATACGAAGCAAAACAGAGAAATATTTTGTTGCTTCGAACAGATTACGACAGTAAAAATTCAGCGAATTATTTCACGCAGACAACACGAAAAATTCTAGGCTTCTTTACTAATAACTGGTTGTTGAACACAGGTACGTAAATTTTTCTATTCTTAACTATCCTACAGTATAAGAATTGTATCGTAATACCCTTCTATCTCTATATCAACAATAGATTTCATGTTTAGGGGTGAAACTTTAAAATTGATTAAAATACATTGGTTATTGTAGAATCGATTGTTTGACTGGTGTCAATTGGACTGGGGCCTACGTATTGGCTCGAGAAGTTTTGAGCTGAGTTCATATAACCCTTTACCAAAGTGGTTTAACTCACAAAAGTATGCACACAAGGTGTTTGATGAATTGGCTAAAAGAGGGAATATGTACTTATTGAAGTGAGTGAGTTCCTATTAGCTTAGAATTATCTTAGTTAAAGTTAGATGATTTATTTTTATATATGTGCCTAAATTTTCAGATTTTTGTGTTATTCTTATGTGCCATTTTCATGTTAAAAATTCATGAAAAATCAAGAATATTTAGAAATAATTTTGAATGTTTATTTCATTCTTATGCCATACTTTACATTTAAGAATTCTAGAATAAGTATGTTTGAAAGATTTAGACTTGAAAAGTCACAAGAAGAAGTTTTAGAAAGAAAAGATTTTTGGGAGTATCCTTTATTCTGAGAAGGGGTCATCGTCCAGGCCGAGGGTCCTGACCAAGGCGTTGACTTCCTGAAACTACTTGTGCCAAAGTAGGGAGCACACGAGCCGAGGGTCTCGTTGCTGAGAATTCACCTAGTCAGGCTAAGGTATGATACATGACGCTGAGAACCATGAAGCGAGTGGAACCTCGTGGATTGGGCCTATTCGATCAGGTTGGGATCGAACCCGTACCGATCACACGGTGACTAAGACAGAAATAGGTCAGAATAGTTGGAACTCCCAAAGTATAAAGTGTAGTATATTTTTTTTTAAAGAAAAAGAAAAAGAATTTCTTTTAGAATATTCGTAAACTTCTATTATGCAATTATTTTAGATTCTTATAAGCTTTATGTTTTACATGCATTTAGATTCTTTGCTCGTAATGTGTATTGTATTAACGTTTTGTCCCCTAACGTTGAGACTCACTGAGTACAATGGATGGTACTGACGTTCTCTTTTGGGAACCTACGTTGGTCTGCGGTACAACATAGGAACCGGTTTTGCAGGCGAACAAACTACGGGTTAGGACTTCCTTCTCTTCCAGTGTTATTGGTAAGCTCCACTTTTATTCGTGGAGTACTCCTTAGAGTCATCTTTATTTACTTATTTCTTTGTTTACTTAGAGAACTGGCCAGGAAATCTCATGTCCTGAGCAGTGCGTCAGTTTATCAGTAGAGGCTTCATAGACAGTCGGTGGGTTAAGATTCAAATGTTTTTTATAATAACTTAGCAGTATTTCATCGTTTACTACGAATAAAGTTTTGGAGTTGGTTTATTTTAGATATTTAAATTAATTAAAAATATTTGGTTATAGTATTGCCGTATTGCATATAAAGTTTGAAGTTATAATAGATTTGATAAGCGCAGATGGTTCGCTCGGTCATGTTTAGTGATCGGGTGCCGGTCCGACTTACTTAGAAAATGGGTCGTGACAACAAGCTATTTCACGTTATATGTCGTAAATAACATCACTATGCATGTGCTGGGACAGCGGGGGAATCGGAATTCTTACAAGAGGATCTAACAAATATAAAAATTAAATATGCAAAAAAGTCAAGAAGATTTATATATATATATAATTTTACCTTATATATCACCATGTAATTTCCCGCCGATGAGCCCCTTTCGCGCCCGAGGGAGAGAACAATTAACCAACTAGTACATGATTTCTGGTCGTTTAGTGCAAAATAATCAATGGTTATTGCCTTCAAGACCAAACGGAGTACCTAGTATTCATGGATTAGAGAGTTATTTCATTCATACGTTGGCATTTTTTTCACAGTTACATGCCTACAACACATAAATAGCAATTCCACACAATCTAGTCTCGTGCTTTAAAAAGGAGAAATTTAAAAATAGTAGTGGTCATTTAAAAATAACCACAGTTTCAAAAGCAATCGAAATTTAGTCACTTTTCATGTAAAGATAAATCTGAACGAAAACACTATTCAAAATTCGTAAAGCATTCCAGCATAATATATTGGAGTTCCAGTATATGATATTGGAGTTCCAGCATAGTATACTGGAGTTCCATTATAATATAGTGGTTCAGCATAATATGCAAGAAGTTCATACACAGATGTTCTAATCTTCAGTATATTATGGTGGAACATTTCGTGTGGTGAACCACTATATGATACTGGAACTCCAGTATACTATGCTGAAAGCCCAGTATATTATGCTGGAACTCCAGTATATTATGCTGGAATATTTACATGAAAAGTAAGTAAATTTCAATTACTATTGAAACTGTGGTTATTTTTCAATTATCACTTGTAATCTGACTATTTTTGAATTTCACCCCCTTAAAGTGGCTACATGGTGTCATTTTTACAATGCAAATGGCTAGATGGGCTCAAACCCAACTCACTGGATAACAATGACATCCGAACAAAACATTTCCAAAGCTCTTACCTTGAAGCAGAGTTGCAAATGATACTTTGCTGAAGAAGAAGAAAAAAAAGATAAGCAAAAAAAACAATCAGGACAAAGATCACGGACTATATTAATTAGTTTTCAAAATAATCTACAATAATAATTGCCTCTTTTCGTACGATTCTCATATGATTTGTATTTTTAAATTATATAACATGTATAAAAACGGCATTACACCTTTCCTGAAATCAAACTTATAAAGTAGGGATTGGAAAATATTTTCGGAGAATTATTTTTGAGAAAACAATTTATGCAATACAAAAACGTTGTCTGATAATTGTCGCCCCTCTTTTTAAGCTTCTATTGTTCCATTATTTTTTTTTTTTTACAGAATTCACCTTTCAACGAATTTTAAAAATTATTTATGGAATTTTTTTATTAAAAAAAAAAATCAGACCAGACGATTTTACACACAAATGTACAATTAATTCCATTACCAGAATCCAACGAAAAATAAATACGGTTTGCTCTGCACTCAGTAGGGTCAGTCACCACCAAACAAAAGTACAAAGTGTATAGTATAACGTTGTAAAGCCCCACAGACAAAGTTCAAATAGATTCCATAGTTTCTCATATTTATGGAAAAATAAATTGTATGGGGACTATGACGTGTCTGTGTAAGTATTCCATACTAGTTGAGAAAATAAAAGTTATCACTTTATATAGTTCTGTATAATTTTCACCGAGATTTATTTTTAGTTTTATGCTTTTTTACAAGAAATTTTTATTTTACACAGAAGAAAACTGAAAATAACATACAAGAAATCTGAAAAATATTATTTTTTTCTATTTAAATTGTGAGTGACCACAAAATATTTCCGTCATAAATTAATTTTAAGGTTGAGCCAGGCCAATATTTTTCTAAACAGTTCAAACTGATTTTATATAATTGGTTTAGGTATGATGTACAATGGAAGAAGAGTTAGGTGAATCACTTAGGTGTATAACTTAAAAAAGATAATTACGGTAGTCAACACTAAAATTTAGATTATCGAGATAATTATGACCAAAACCTATTTTATAATTTGATCAAATTGTAGTTTGGTGAACTTCTTTGTACAAGAAAACAATATTTTAGACTGCAAAAATTATCAAATTTCAAGTTTGGTGAAAGTTCTTTGTCATTACTAAATAATACGAAAAATAAAATCTTAGTCTCACTTTCTTGCGAGCCCATCTTAAATAGTTTGTTGTCGGATATATACAATTTTTTTGAATTTTCTATGAATTATTTAAGAAAAGTTAGCGCACTTAAGCCACTCATCAAGTTTTTTGGTAAAAAAATGGTGCATTTTAAACATTAATTAAAATACTATCAGTTAGGGTATATCACAGTAGCATCGTTTAACGGGGTATACTAGTTCCCTCTCGCTATGAGCATAATTAGCACTATTACAATCCAAAACTTATCTTGAGAAAATAATTCCTGCGATGTCTGCTCAAAAAGCATGAGTAGCAAACATAGGAGGAACTCTTGTTACAAAAAACAAAACAAAAAACTATTTGGTACTTCACTATTTGGTACTATATATTTCCGTTCCATCAATTTTAATTTATTTTTAAATAAATACTAATTATTTAGAAATTAAACTAAGAATATACATACAAATTAGAGAATTACTACAAACCATTTGATTTCATTACCGAGAAGTGAAATTTGATTACTATTTTTAAAGAAAGGGAGTATTCATTATTTATTTTGGTGAGTAAAATGATTATTATACTTGTACTTGGTCGATAACAACGAAACAAGATCAACTCTCTATCAATATTTGGTACTAGAGGTTCATAAAAATCCGAAAAGCCGAACCAAATCTACAAAAGAATCGATTTAAGTTTGGTTTGATTTTAATTTTAAAATTTAAAAACCGATCAAATTTGATTTACTCATATTTTTTTCAAAACATAATACTAGTTCATATGCAACATTAAAAAAGGTGACAAGAGAGAGCCAATGGTAGTTCCTTTAACTTTTGAAATTGGTATAACCATCAGCGATTGTGATAGCTGATACGTGATGCTTCAATTTTAATTAAAGATTTTGTTAAATTTGAGTATGTCTCAAAATAAATAATTCCTCCGGTTAACTTTAACTGTTTTTGTTGACTCTTTTTACACATATTAAAATTTTACCTATTAGTATTAATTAATTGTCACGACCCAAAATCTATTAAGATCGTGATGGCACCGGACATCATCGTCAGGCAAATCAATCATTAATTAGTTGAAATAAATTCCTATTTTAACATTTTTGAAATCATTACCTTTCACTTTATTACATGATAACTAAATAAAAATTTGTTAAGTAAATACAATCTAGCCTTCTTAGGAATTAAATTATCAATTCAATAGCATGATCAGTCTAATATTATTTGCATGATCACATAATATTTTATTGACAAGGTCACAAGTACGACAAATAAAGCATGCTAGTGGGTCCTATACTACCCGGACATGGTATAATAGTAGCTACGCAAAGACTCCTGTCACCTCGTGCGTACGTAGCCCCCGCAGATAGCAGCACATATTTAATTAGTTCACCTAGGGGGCAATTCTCCCTCACAAAGTTAGAAAGGAGACTTACCTCGCTCCGAAATTTTATAACCGGCTTCCAAACCCTTCCGACGACTCCAATGGACGCACGATGCCCCAAAACTATCCAAATAACTACAAACCAATAAAAATATACCCTAATACTTGAAATAATTCAAATTATATAAATTCCCAACTCCGGGCAGTGTGACCAAAATGCCCTCGGGCCCACGTGCCCGGATTCCGAAATTTCTCGAATATAAACTCTACCCATAGCCTTATTAGCTCAAATATACAATTGACTCTAAATTCCATGTTCAAATTCGGGGTAGAAATCCAAAATACAATTTCTAGGTTTTTCCTCCAAAAATCCCAATTTTTCATGTTTTAATCCATGCATATACCTTGTATTTAACTTGAGATGAGTTGGAATAACTTACCTTGACATAGATGATGAAATTCCTCTCTTGAAACTCTCCTAAAATCGCCCCAACCATGAGAAATATGAGAGAAATGGCCAAAAATCTCGGTTTTAAAACATTATGCCCAGGCCTAGTTTCGCACCTACGCTCCCGCAGGTGCGCCCAAACTTCCGCACTTGCGGCTTCCTCAGCTCCAGCCAAAACTCGCACATGCGCCCCATTGTCCGCATCTGCGACTTCACAGGTGCTGAAATTGCATCGCACCTGCGCTCCCAGCCAAGCCAGCCAAATATCGCACCTGCAGCCCAAGTCTCGCAGGTGTGGTCACACCAGATGACAACAACTTCAGCTTTTCTCAACTTCAAATATTGATCCGTTAACCACCCGGAATCCCCTCGAGGCCCCCGGGACCCCGTCCAATTACACCAACCTATTCCAAAACATAATGCGGACTTGCTCGAGGCCTCAAATCACATCAAACAACACCGAAATCACGAACACAAAATTCAAACTTTATGAACTTGAAATTTCAAACTTCCACATCCGATGCAGAAACCTATCAAATCACGTCCGATTGACCCCAAATTTTGCACACAAGTCATATTTGACATTACGGACCTGCTCCAACTTCCGGAATCTAATTCCGACCCCGATATCAAAATTTCCACTTCCGGTCGGATTTCCCAAAAACTTTCAAATTTCTATCTTTAGTCAAATGACTTCAAAATAACCTACAGACATCCGAATTCACTTCCGATCGCGCTCCAACTCCAGAATCACCATACAGAGATATTCTCCGACTCGGAAAACCAAACAGACATCAATATCACTGAGATGCACTTCAACCCAGACTTAGGAAATTTCTTCAAAATGCTGACTTCCACAATATACGTCAAAATGCTCCCGGGTTATCCAAAGCCCGATACGGACATACGCCAAAGTCTGAAATCATCATACGAACCTGCAGGAACCTTCAAATCCTGATTTAGAGGTCCTTTACTCCAAATTCCAATCTTAGTCGATTTCTCCAACTTAAGACTTCTGAAATGAGAATTTTCTTGCCAATTTGACTCCGGACTTCCCGAAATTCAACTCTGACCATGCCTACGAGTCATAATACCTGAAATGGAGCTGCTCATGACTTAAAACCGCTGAACGACGCGCTAGAGCTCAAAACGATTGGTCGGGTCGTTACATTCTCCCCCACTTAAACAGACGTTCGTCCTCGAACGTGCTAAGAACTGCTCTGGAGTTATCTGAAATCACTGTTTAACACCTCGTGCACCTTCCCGTGCTACCACAACCCAGTTGAGTACATTAGCTTGATCAAATCTGAAGATTTCTTGTTTTATCCATATAATAAGCTCAGAACCTAGTTCCAATACCTGAAATTTCTCTGTCAGGCCTAGTTCCAATATATAAACACCGCATCAACTACCACACGATATACCAGAACATGACTGCATACCTTTGCTGAATTAGCACCATGCACTGCATAATTCATCACCTGACCACAATGACACTCCCTGAACCTTAATAGCCAAAATTCCACGAATCTGATGCTTCCAATGCACCTTATGATATATATATACATCCTGCTATAATGCTGGCGATACCACCACAACGGAGAAGATGTGTAGAAATTTCTAACCAATTGCAGATCATCATCTCATTACGAACCAATAAGGGTAACTGTGCTTTAATGTATTTCACATAATCTTATCGCACTTGATCCTTGATCCAGTAATCTCGTCTCACCCAGTATGAACTGTTCAGACAACAAATCACCCCAAACATGGCCAACAGTCTCACATGATACCACACCGCGCCAATAGTCCACAACTCGAATCGATACATAAGAAATGACTCGGGAAGGGACTACTCAACTTACGCAACTATTATGAACTTTCCTCAGAAAATAGGAAGTAAAACACAAGAAAAATAAATATAGGAACCTTACTCATCATCACACTGTTGCGGCGTGCAACCCGATCCAAATAACATACCCGTGGCGACGTGCCACCCGATCCACACATAAAATTCACATAAGGAAATATACACGGAGCTGAATTGCTTACTATTACAAATTACTGAATATCGGTCACAAGCACGCTAAGTGCATAATACCATCCAAGGGAGACTGATAAGGCCATATGCTACAAAACTCAAGCATTATATATATATATATATATATATATATATATATATATATATATATATATATATATATATATATATATATATATATATATATATATATATATATATATATATATATACACTCTGGATCTCAAGAGCTATCCTGCTCACATAACATCATCACTACGCGGGTTCTCAGCACATAAGAAATTATCAAGTCGTTTCACAACTCACACGGCACAATCATAATATCGCATGAATTTGACGAAGACGGAACAACACCTGATATTCCAACACCCCTCCTTGAGGAGCGCTATACTGAAATGAACACATTTGCCTCACATGAACCCCATAATCTTGTTTAAATCCATTCACACACTTCAAGCCGATTCTGATCGCACTGAACTAGGTTGATAGCCTTACCTGGATCCAAAATAACCTATTTCCTCTCATAACACGCAAGAACAACCATCATAGCCGGGACAACACCCCACAATCCACAACTAACTGAACCGAACGCCTTCCTAGCATAAATACTCAAATAAGCAATATTACACTTCCTTATACTTGGTCTAAATATTCAACCAATCAGGTGACGACATGTCACACTTATACCATCTTCCCGTGTTCACTCTCCCACGACCTTCCACACAAGGTAACAAGTCTGTACATCCATACCACCGACCACACTAATGCCGCAAAACACATCAAGAACTCATGACTAGGATGCAAAACCTCTTCCACCGAATATCGATCTCAGGTGACACTAAGGATAAAACCAGCTTACTCTGAACTTTCAAATCACTTTTTGTTGCTCATCCGAGCTCATGACATCCTTTATAACACCGAACCGCAATCTCGATTCTTACTCCCAGTTACACATTGTTTACTGCACCTAACATGCCAATATGAGATTGCGCAAGAATTCCATCATAACTCCTAAACCACTGATAGGTGAAACACCTCATCATATAGAAACCTCTTACTTAACTCAATTCAAGAGAACAATAACAACACTCAAGTGAATTCTCACAATCACCCAACATGCAAATCCTTAAGTAGTGGTTTGAACCACCATAAACCTTCCGGGATCCGCCTACACATGACAAGTCATATCACTCGAATGCTCCCAAATCAAATCTGTTACGGCGGCCGTCAAACCTCGCACACAGTGCAAACCACACGCATGACTCAATCACACTGACGAAACTGATCATTGCCGCACATGTGCCATTTCAACCATGGCTAATCAATATATCTTCTTTTAATCATCTTCAATTTCCTCAGAATAATAGTAACTTCCTTCAACTCATAGCAAACTCAACCCTCACTCATCCCCAGTGACCTTGATTCACGAGACCATGTTGCCTAAACCTCGCAACCCGTCTCATACCTTCCTGATAATCTTTCTACAACCCAGAGTTTATTTCTCTCACTCCTCCAATACTATCCTGCACGCTGAAAATAACATGGAGCACTCCAACCATTTTCCCTCTCTCTGAAATTACGCTGCAAAAGTTAAATTCTTAATCATATTGCTGCCTTTAACCCTTAAACACCACGCTCTTAACTTTTTGAATTCACTAGGACCGCTATTGAGAGTCACCCACTCTGTCTGGCCCAGAATACAATCAACTCCAAGGCTCTTCTAGCACATGAACACCCTTTTCAATGAAGCACGTGACTGAGTCACTACCCTACAGCTCGCCCCTGCCTTAAGCACAAATTCTGAATCCTCCAAAGCCCAACCCTGGTCCAATAGGGCCAACTTTTGCACACATTCCTCAAATCTCACGTGCAATCACCATTTTACTCCTTTCCCTTAGCTGAAATAACTTGCCATTACGCTGACAATCCGCAACCCCGTGATAACACAATTCTATAACCCAACTGTAGGTGGTGAGACTCCCCCACTTAGCCTGAAGCTACTCTTTGCACCACTCTAGATCCTGCTCTCATTCACCAACTTTACCAGTCCGTCCGCTCCTCATGGACATCTACTAAATGCGCTACAACACCTTCAAATTCACCGCCACGTTGCGTCCTTCTTCATTCCTAACAACTCCTCCTTGTTGTATCCAACCTTCCGCCAAAATAACCCATGTTTCAACTTAATCTCGTGGACCCAATCACCATCCACTAAACCTCTCAAACTTTCCCTCAAGATAGGTAGCTGTCTTACCACTGAACTCCTGGGCTATGCTGCCACTCTTCCACTTGTTAAACTCATTCCTTTGAACAACTACCTGACTTCCGTTCCTTACACCTGGCCTTTTAGAAACGGAACCACCGCCTAGCACTTTTCACATATCTTCCTTCGTCGTATGCTGACCAATTGCTGCCTCAATTCAATATCATTCTCTGGGGTTCTTAATCCAGTAGATCACCACGACTTCAAACTCTCTGAGGATCATCTATCTCGAGCTGCCTTCAGAATCAACACTTATCTAGTACTGAACCATCGCGCCTCACGGTCTCTGACAACCGCTTCTTCGATACTTCTTCACAATACTCGGACCCCATGCAATCAAAGAAACCATAACACCGACAAACTTAACATATTCCATTTGATCAGTGACGACGACATCACATCACAGGTGCATATCCCACCTTACTTGAAACCACCAAGTCTTACTGCTTTATTAATCCAAAACCTGACCATTTATAGTCCAAATGCCTTTCCTCTGCCGGAACTAAAATGCTGAAATCTCGAAATCATGCCCTGAGAAGACCTCCCTTCAAGCCATTCATCACCCCCAACGTATGGGCAAGCATTCTATCATCATATCGACATCGCGCGATAACCAATCGTAAGCATCATCACTACCTGAGCATAGACTTAAGCTCTCAGAAACACAGCAACTGAGCTGAAACAACACATTATCCTTCTGCAGGGCCACAACAACATCCCCAACCAATTACACATGGAAAACATCTCGCATCATATCCGTAGCACCATTTCAATTCCTCAAATTCCTGATTCATAGAAAGCGCTTCACGAAGTATAAGATTGAGTAGGATGAAACATAGGCATAAGCCTTAAAGGAATCAAATCGCACGATGAGGAATCAAGAAGGGAAGTACTCCTAACAGCCCTGTAGCCTCTCGAAGATAAGTACAGACGTCTCCGTATCGATCTGCAAGACTCTACTAGACTTGCTCATGACTCGTGAGACCTAAGGGAACCTAGTGCTCTGATACCATGTTGTCACGACCCAAAATCTATTAAGGTCGTGATGGCGCCGGACACCATCGTCAGGCAAGCCAATCATTAATTAGTTGAAATAAATTCATGTTTTAACATTTTTAAAATCATTACCTTCACTTTATTACATGATAACTAAACAAAAATCCGTTAAGTAAATACGATGGTTTAAATATTCCATTTTAGCAAATATATCCCAAACACATCCCAGAACCCGGTGTCACAAGTGCATGAGAAATTTTTAAGAATTTATACAATCATTACAAAGCTTGTCCGAGATAAAAATTGGACAATGGAATTTAAAACAAAATGAATACAATACGAGGGAGACTCTGTCAGCTGCGGATCGCCTCCAGATGATGCAGCTCGCCTAATTCTCCAAACCAGCCACATCGATGTGAAAGTACCCGTGCAATAAAAATGCACAACAAATGTAGCATGAGTACGAAAACAACGTGTACTCAGTAAGTATCCTGCCTAACCTCAGAGAGGTAGTGACTAGAGGTAGATTTGACACTTGCTATAGGTCAATTTAATATAATCAAGTGATACACTAAGCATGAATATCATAGGCAAATTATTAAAATCAGGAATAAATAATATCAATCCTTCCATATTTAACACTTTAAATCTTCGTCATTTAAATAACGAGTAATCAGACATGGATGATTTAATCAAATAACAAATATTCAACAGGAAAGAACAACTTCTTCCAAAATTTTGATAACTTTAAATCTCTGTCATTTCAGTCGACAACTTAAAATTTCCAGGCCAGTAATCAGGTAAAATCATAGCAAATACGCAGTAAATATCATGCGCAAGCAATGCCGAGGGTCGAACGGCGCGGACCAACAATAATAAANAAAGAACAACTTCTTCCAAAATTTTGATAGCTTTAAAACTCTGTCATTTCAGTCGACAACTTAAAATTTCCAGGCCAGTAATCAGGTAAAATCATAGCAAATACGCAGTAAATATCATGCGCAAGCAATGCCGAGGGTCGAATATCGCAAAACAACAATAATAAACTGTGCACTGCTGAGGGTCGAACGACTCGAACCATAGATGCATCTATTTTCTCCGCTTGTGAATCGGTCATGCGACGCTGTCAACATAATAATAATAATAATAAGGCTAACCTGCTCGCGAATCATACCTGCGACTCAGGTGCTCATATGTACACATATTCACATAATAAATCCGCATTTTTATCAAGAAAACAGTTACTCAGGAAAGTGATAAAATTCTTCTTAAGGGAACACGAAAAATAGCATTTAAATCTTTGTTTTGAAACTCATTTGCCAAGTTTGATAATATTCAATAATATAACCTTATCAGGAATACAACTATCCATGGAGGAAATCAATTCTCTTTCTAGATGATTAAAAAAGGTACACTCTAGCCTTCTTAGATATTAAATTACTATTTCGATCATATTAGCGGTCTAATATTACTGGCAAGATCACAAATACAACAAGTAAGGCAAGCTAGTGGGTCCTAGGCTACTCGGACATGGCATAATAGTAGCTATGCACGGACTCCCGTCACCTCGTGCGTACGTATCCCCCACAGATAGCAGCACATATTTAATTAGTTCACTTAGAGGGACAATTCCCCTCACAAAGTTAGAAAGGAGACTTACCTCGCTCCGAAATTCTATAACCGGCTTCCAAGTCCTTCCGATGACTCCAATGGACACACGACGCCCCAAAACTATCCAAATAACAACAAACCAATGAAAATATACTCTAATATTTGTTAACAATTCAGATTATATAAACTCCCATCTCCGCTTAAGGAATTGACCAAAATGCCCTCAAGCCCATGTCACGACCCAAACCGATGGGCCGTGACGAGCACCCGATACCTTACTCGACCGAGTACCAATGTAACGTATCTTTCTTATTACATTATCATATACACGTGACATACGGGCCTAATAGGCCAACATAATCATTTACAAACTCAAAACATAGGCCGACAAGGCGGTCTGACTTTCACGTATACGACATATGTCTACAAGCCTCTAAGAGTACATAAATGTCATAAAGGTCGGGATAGAGTCCTGCCATACCGAACAATACCCGTCTAAATCATACTAACCAAACAAGTGACTCCGATGCAAATAGCGCACCAACATCTTCCGCTGAGTTGATAGCCTACTTGGAGGGCTCTCGACCTGTCTATCGGGACCTGCGGACATGAAACGCAGCGCCCCCAGGCAAAAGGGACGTCAGTACGAACAATGTACCGAGTACGTAAGGCACATAATTTACATAAGAGACATGGAAGAAATATAGAGTACATGACTCAACCTCTAAGTCTGAATAGCTTTGTAAATCATAAATTACTTTTAGCGTCATGCATATGCGTATGAATGTCATGTCGTGGATAGGTATATGTTTGATAACATCATCAATTTCTGAGGGCATCCCATCATATCATATCGGCCACTGTGGGCAAAATCATCATCGTATACCAGCTGATCAGGTGGTGGTGCGTATATAACGCNACATACGCCCAAGTCCGAAATCATCATACGAACCTGCAGGAACCTTCAGATCCTGATTCAGAGGTCGTTTACTCCAAATTTCAATCTTAGTCAATTTCTCCAACTTAAGGCTTCTGAAATGAGAATTTTCTTTCCAATTTGACTCCGGACTTCCCAAAATGCAACTCCGACCATGCCTACAAGTCATAATACCTGAAATGGAGCTGCTCATGATTTCAAACCGCTGAACGACGCGCTAGAGCTCAAAACGACCGGTCGGGTCGTTACATGAATAATGAAATTGATCATATTAACTTTAATTTGCTCATTGAAAATATAGGAAAAATTTCACATAAGAACAACTGAGTTCCCTATTTTTTAATTTTATAGCCCATATTTCAAATTACAATCAATTAACTCAAAAATAATAGGCTAATACTCAACATTCAACTCCAATAGGTTCTCGAAAATTACTATTTAATTTTAAAAAAAAGATTGCTCAAGCTTTTAAGTTAATTTTCGAATCAGTAACTGTGACTCAAATATTAGTTTAACAAACTAAATCCATTTGGGGTGGTAAAAGTTAGATTTTTAACAAGCATAAATATGTGGATTTAAAATCCGAATTTGATTTTGTGAAAAAATTGGAGTACGTGTTATTTAGACTTGTTAGAAATAGTATAAGGAGGTTGTATATAAAATTTGAAGTCATTTAATGGAGATTTGGACTGGTTTTGAACAAGAATTGTAACTGAAAATCGTGGAAGAAGTTTGTCTACAGACGCTTGTATAAATGTGTATAAAAGTGTACAATAGTGTATAAGATGTGTTTATACACTCATATACACTATTATACAAGATTATACATAATTATACAAAAACCGAGTTCATCTTCTTCCTTGCGTCTTTTCTGAAATTCAACTCAATTCTGGCTCAAATCTACTCTAAATCACTTCAAATTTAAATTGTGAACTCCTTTTGATATTTTCAATCAGTTGGAACAACACCCAATCCAAACAACTAACAAACTCAAAAAATCATATTTTCGAAAGCAAAGCTTTGAATGACCTTCAATGATGGACTTCTACACTTCAATTTTCTTACATTGCAACCAAGTGATATAGGGGGAGAAGCAGTAATGACGGACGACCTCTTGAAGCATATGTAGAAGATGTGAGAAGAAGAGACAGTGAAAGCAATCGTTCAAAAAACATAAAATTTTAATTTGCTAGTGCTTTCAAAATATGTACAATATGAGCTAGGTCGGGTAAAACTTAAAAACATGGGCCATTTTTTGTTATGGTATGATGTCATGTGTATTTTTTTATAATTATTTCGAAAATATAACATACTCATAGGCTCTTTACTCCAAGCGCAACTTTGGAAAGAAGAATTTAATTTATTTTTGATATCTGGAAAAATCAAATATTATGGACCTCAAAAAAGGCCAAAAATCACTTAAAGTGAGAGGGAGTATTGGATAGATGAATTTTTTTTTTAAAATTGTTATAACACATAATCACCTCCCCAACATAAAATATCGTGGACCACGATAAGTGTTTTTTTGGTCTTTTTTTGTGGTCCAAAATAAGTGACCTTTTTAGATTTTAAGAATTAATTAATTATTTTTTTCCTACATTGCTCATGAAGTAAGTAGCGTTGAAGTATGTGTTAGGAGTGTTTATGTGAAAGATAGTAAAAGTTAATATGATCAATTTTATTACTAATTAATATTAAAAAGTGAATTTTTTAATTTGTATGAAAATATCCAAAAAATCGCTTACGATGGACCGAAAAGTGTATCAATAATGTATAATGTTAAAACAGAGTCTAAACTGAATTTTCAACTTTCAAAATGTCATAGAGGTTGGAAACAACGTTCAAAACCAAAAACTCCAAATTCCTGCATATAAAGCGACGAGTCAATATCATATTAACAGTAATAAATATTTGCTTCGTACTAGTAATAACTATGTCTTCCTTGTTCTTAACTCCAAATTACCAGTCTTTTCAGTAATACCGTACTAATCAAGTGTATAATTAAATAAGATTAGGTCATTACCTGCAACTTAAGCAATCTGTACGGTCACCTCTCCCTCTCTGCCCTCAACCCCAGCTCAGCTCTCTAATCTTTCAACATCAAATTCTTCCTCTTATTGCGTATTGTAAGAGTATTTTTCCCCTTTTCGAAAGTTCTGATTAATTGAGCTATTTTCAGAAAGAGGGGTTCTTTAAGTTTTAGCGTCCATTGTTTCAACCCAAATTTTTTTTCTGCTAATTCTTGGACTTTTCTATTAAAAGATCAGTTTTTGAATCAAACCCCACTTGAGTTTTGAGTTTCTTTTATTGGTTAGATCGCCACCTATTTGATTTATGTTCTGTTCAGGTTCTTGGAACCCTCTTTATTTGGAGATAGACACAAAGTTAATTTATTGAACTAACTTGTCTCAAATGGTTATTAGATCTGAGGTTTAGGAGAAATAGGTGAGCTGGGAAATCTATTTATTACTTGTTGGATATCTGATTTTTTAGGTTTGAATTTATTTTCATACGTTTTTTAACCCCCTTTTTTCTATACTCCACAGTCTAGTCGTACATTGTTGTTTCACTTTTTTTGTCCTTTCATTTTTAACATTCCTTTTATTGGCTGGTTGGTTGGTTTTACTTGTAATGTTCATTGTGAATGAGTTTGCTTTGGATTGTAAAACTTAAAACCAAGAATTTTACTTTTTAGTCGGTGGAAATTTGGAAGCTTTTGAGCTTCAGTACTTTCTATAGTGTTTGACCTCCATTTCTACTAATAGCCCTCATATCGTCCCTTTCAGTTTGATGCTAAAGTTCCATTCTTTTCTTCTTTCTTTCTACTCCTTTGAGAAGATCAAAGGGTAAAGCTTAAGTCTTTAGAAACTTTTTGCTTCCAACTCATGAAATTTGGCTTCTTTTTCCCTTGAAATATTTGGTAGAAGCAATTGTTGAGCATGAGGAAATATGCCAATTCTTATTCAGGAAGAGTATTTAATGATAAAAGTTTTAGTTCTCATTCCGGAAGGGTATTTGGCGACAGACATTGGAAAATACCATTTTTTGTGAGCTTGCTTGTGTCTATTACTCTGTTCACAGCAACTATTTTTGGGTTATATTCATCATCATATGGAAGAGATCAAATGCAGTTGGATATGGTTTCTTCTTTTGCTAGGCCAGCAGAATCGGATGGATATTTTGTGGAATCTGATTTCCAGTCATTTCAATCAAATGGCTTTGCGAAAAGTGAACCACCTAGATTCGCTTATCTCATATCAGGCACAAAGGGTGACAGTCACAGAATGATGAGGACTTTGCAAGCGGTTTATCACCCGAGGAACCAGTATGTTCTACATATGGATCTTGAGGCTCCACCTCGAGAAAGATTGAACTTAACAATTTCGGTGAAGAATGATCCCATATTCCGCAAAGTAGAGAATGTTCGAGTAATGGCTCAGTCAAATTTAGTGACGTATAAGGGCCCTACGATGGTTGCTTGTACCCTTCAAGCTATATCCATTCTGCTAAAGGAAAGTTCAAAGTGGGACTGGTTTATCAATCTCAGTGCTTCAGACTATCCGCTAGTGACTCAAGATGGTAAGTTTGCTTTCTTCCATATGCTATGGGTAGTCGATCATATATTTCTATGTATCTTTTTTACTTGGTTATTTGAAGACCCCTTTGCAACATATTTCCTCCTATAGACTATCAATATCCAAAGATATAGACTGACAACACCATTTAAACTTTCATCTTCACCTTTGCAAGAACATTTGATAATTACCGATTTACTTAGTTTTGCCTGATGTGATTGATAGAAAGTCATTAGTGCCCTAGCATATTAGGTAAATTCATTGAAAATGCCTAATTTGCATGATCAGGACACTCCATTGTTTATTATCATATATTAGTGCGTATTTAGGACTCTGTCTTTAGGATTATTTAGCATGATATATTTGGCTGAATTATTGTTATAGTGTCGAGACACTAAAAGAGTCAGGGCTACATGTTTTTCACCAGCTTACAAAGGAAGTTCCTATTCTCTAGGGGGCCTTCAAGTAAGCTTATCATCTATTTCTTAAAGCTCTCTTTTGGAGGGTGTCTAAAAACGAGTAAAAGAAAAAATTGAATGCAATTGGTTCTGCTTTAAAACAAAATGGAAGTAAAGATCCATTTACATATAGGCCAAGCTCCATTTTAATTTGGTTAAAAAACATGCTATTTCACTATATATTTTCCTTTACCAATCCAAACACAAGACTGATTATATGGCAATCCATGGTGATACATGGGATTTATATGTTGTTATTGTCTATGGGTTCGACCTTTAAGGTTTTTAGTATTGAACCTGTTATATTTTAAAATCTATTGGGTTCATATATACTATTTGTTGCAATTTTAGTGGATTTTACACATAAATATATGTCCCCGTCGAAAATTATTGGCTCAATTGAACTCGTAGCTTTATTGCTACATCCGCCCTGGGGGAGTATCAACCTTGCATGGCAGGGTCAGTTTGGTTGTCAATTGCATATCATGTTTAAAAGCTGTTTCTTGCGGAAATTAGTTATAGTTTCATGTTGGTTGTGAGGCTCTTACTCGTGTTAAACCAAATAAATCATATGATGACTTCATCTCAGAGAGGGATCTTGGGGTTTAAATCCTTGGATCTTGTGGCTTAAAGTTTGAAAAATAACTGAAACCGAGGTTTAATGAAGGTGATTGTAGCATTAAAACAGAAAAATAGGAAAGAAGGGGGCTATTCTCGGTGCTTTCAGTTTTACTTTACTGTATAGGATTCTTGGTTCTTGGTTGATTTAGAGCTAGTTAAGATTTAAGAAAAATTTGGGTTCTCCAGGAAATCAATTGAGATATCAAGAATAGCCAGAATTGAGCTGGAATTGCGTAGTTTTGATGTGATAAATAAGTAGAGAGTCAAATTCAAGGAACACTTTAAGAATGCATAGGCATCGCCTCTAATATTAGAATTGCACAAAGGTTCTTTTTCTGTTTTAAGAAACTTGCTTAGATGTATATATGGTTAAAAGTGTTAATTCTGATGGCAAAATGCAATTTGAGGAGCAACATATCTATACATTGAACTTTTGAGGCTCGGCATAGAACTCGTGAAATGCGCTTGTTCCTCTGTAGAAGCATCTTCAAGTGGATGAGTTCCGTTATACCCAAAAGAATTGATAGTAATCAATATTTTTCTTCTCCTAATTCTCATTTACTCTTTGATTCTCAATTTCTCTCTCATGTCAATTTTTAGTGAATACAGAGCGAATTGTCTCTATTCCAGCAAATGCAAATCTTCCTCGACTCACCACTCTGCCAATCAAACTTGACTAGATATTCCTACTATTCCGACATCTAAAACTAAATAAATCTAGCACTCAAGATCCTTTGGTATCATTGTATTGTCGCTTTGTCCTTTCCCTGTCCTCTACATTTTTCCTTCCTCTCAAGAACATCGAAAAACCCTGTTCAAGTTATGGCATAAGGCTCATCTATAAATACGAAACACCTATAACCCTATTCACCTCTACTATTGAATATTGTTTAAAGTTACCCTTCGTTATACTATCGGGTCGAATATACCTTTACCGTCTAACTATTAATCAAATATACCCTTAATTTGACGGAGGAGCCACGTGGCAGGCTTCCAAGCCGTTTTAGCCCCAACCCACTAACCATGTTCAATACCCAATATCTATAACCTATAAACCGACCCTCCGTGACACCTAAATACCTAAACCCTCATTTCTTTCTCTTTATTTTCACATAATCTCCACCATCCATTCCCTCCATAATCCCTTTTCCCATTTTTTCACTCCCTCTTCTCTCCTTTCGCATAGAGGCGATTTTCATCAATGGCATGACGGCACAACAACAAACTCCGATTACACTCCATAGACTGCGGCACACTCAATCTTTCCCTTGCTGACTGTTCAATTGAAAAATAATCAAGATTGATAAAAGAAAAGTATCGGGGCATTGAAATTAGTGAAACACAGCAAATTCAGAGTCCATAGTAGTACTATTGTCTGGTGGTAATGTATCAGATTCTGACCCAAGAGGATGAGAAGTTGAGGAAAGATTAAATTTTGAGGAATAATTTGGGTTTTTATCAAAATTGTTCATGTGATTTTTTTCAGAACAATATAAATATTGGATTCTTATGAATCAAAGAGAGAAAATTTCCAAAAGACAGTCCGATAAAACAATGGCCGGTGAGAGGGATTTAAGGTATGTGTATATAGGTAATGCCGACATAGGAACAAAGAAATATCTAAAAGAGCAACTTTGTCAAGTCGATGGAGTTTTGGTCTTGGAGTGCCATTTTCTTGTGTTGTATGAATGTCTGAAAATGAAAAAGATTTATGAGGAACTGACCAGGTTATTTCTTATGTTATGGAGGAGGAAGAAGGGGTAGGTGGGGTCCATTTAAGGAAAAAAAAAAATTAAAGAAGTAGATATCTTCCATAACCCGATAACAAAAGGTCAATCGATTTGGGTTATGTGATATGGGTATGGGTATTGAGTGGATAATGGGTTGTGGTCAAAATGACTTAGAAGCTTGCCACGTGGCCCTTCCCTTAAATTAAGGGTATATTTGATTAATAGTTAGACGATAGGGGTATATTCGACCCAATAGTATAACGAAGGATAACTTTAAACCATATCCTAGAGGGATATATTTGACCCTTCGCCGTAATACAATTGTAACCATAACAATTTTGCCCTTCAGTTTAGTGGAGAAAATGATAGATACTGGCAAGTGCAAGGAAAAATCTATTATTTTGTCACATCTTTAGAAAATAATAGGGAAAGACTTCTTCGACTGATGCTGAATAATAGTGAGATAGGCCAAGGAAGAAAAAAGTATTATGAAAATAATGTGAGGAATGACGAAAGAATATCACACTTCATCTAGCAGGGAGTAAGTGAACATATTTTTTTGGTTCTAGAAACATGTAAGGTAATGCTGGATTGAGAAGTTTGGTAGGTTGATTGTCAAGGACGGGAAAGGTCTTCCCCTAAACTCCCAAATTATTTATCATGAATGAGAATATCTCCATCTTCATGTTTAGTTTGGAGATAGCTAAAGTATCAAATGTTATGGAGATAATGCAGAAGCAAACACCGTGCTTTAAAAGTATTGAGAAGTTTAGCCTCCAAAGATAGAACATGTGGCCTAAATAATATTGCTGTGGCATGAGGATATGTGAACTTTGAAAATATACGGGCAGCCAAGCATGAAACAATGTGTTTTCTCAGTTCCGTAACGAGACTTCCTTGAGTCTTTTTTCCCTCCAAATTACTCAGATTAGGTCATTACAAATGGTGAGTGGAAAGATGGGCCGAGGAAGGGCAAGGAGATATGTTCAATGCAAAATTATTAGGGGCTGATGCACTTCACCCTATCATAAGACAACTTGCTAACAAAAAGATTGCAGGTCTCATGTGGACATTGTAACCTTCTGCGAAAAAGGTTAAAGAGATTGCTTGAAATGATACATTAGCAAGTATTACAAATGGTTATTTCCTTATACTGGGATCCAATTTTCAGTCTTAAGTATGTCTTTTGGAATGGCCTTTTTTATTTGGGTTTTGGAATGCATTTACTCTTTCCAATGCACTTACCTATTTATGCTTTCATCCACCATGTAGATGTCCCATGTGGATAGACTTATCTATTGTGTAACATGTGAATCAGACACTCTGTGGAGATGAACCTTATTGTTCATGGATATAGCAATATCTGTAGCTTCATGATACTTTTTCAATTCAGGATCTAATACTTCCTTTATTACTGATTTTGTCAAAAATGAATTCAACCACCATGAGGTGTTTATCCCAAATTAAATAAGTCTACAGAAAGAAGTTTGATTGGGAGGTACTTTATCAAGAATACATATGAAAGAAATCAAGAATTTCATTGTTTGGTCTTTAAAATTTATTTCATAGTAAATGTTAGGTTCTAGGACATTGTGTAATTTATGGACTTTTTCGCTCCTTTGATTACTCCTTTCTTTTTCATGGAAAATGAGATTCATTTTGGCTTTTAAATGTTGCAGATTTGCTCCATGTTTTCTCTAATTTGTCCAGAAATCTGAATTTCATTGAAAATATGCTGCTTCATGGATGGAAACTGTAAGTGAGTTAACTTTTCAATTTAAAGTGCCCAGGCATGATATGTTTTGTATTTGTATATAAAATACTTGCAATGTTAATTTGGGTTCTGTTGTTGTGTTGCAGGAACCAAAGAGCTAAACCTATCATTATTGATCCTGGTCTTTATTTGTCTAAGAAATCTGACATTGCCACAACTTCTCAACGTCGATCACTACCTACAGCTTTTACATTGTTTACAGGCGAGTTCATTTAGTAGTCGGAAATGAACCCAATTAATGTCACATGGATTATGTTCTTTACCTGTTATCTTCAGTTTGCGTGTTTTACTTGAGTTTTGAAATATGAGAACCTACTAACTAGAGACTCGAACCAAATTTTGGATTCTCTGTTTTGCTTATATTTTCGTTACTGCTCTGCTTGTGATGCTATACTATACATTATTAACAGCACTTGATCTCTTGCCACGGGCTTTTTCTTCAACACCTAGTTTATATTTTTCTCTCTTTTTGAATTTATTAAAGCAGAATGCAGTGTGCAACTTCTTTTCATCTCATGCTTATATCCAGAATTCTTCTTTTTTGTGGTTAGGCTCCGCATGGGTGATACTGACACGCTCTTTTGTGGAGTACTGCATATGGGGATGGGATAACTTTCCAAGGACTCTGCTCATGTACTACACAAATTTTGTTTCTTCACCGGAAGGCTATTTCCACACGGTAATTTGCAACTCCGAAGAGTTTCGTAGCACTGCAATAGGCCATGATTTGCATTACATTGCTTGGGATACCCCTCCCAAGCAGCATCCTATTTCACTGACATTGAAGGACTTCAACAAAATGGTTAATAGCAGTGCACCATTTGCTCGAAAATTTCGCAAGGATGATCCTGTCTTAGACAAGATTGATAAAGAGCTGCTTGGTCGTACAAATCGTTTTGCACCAGGAACATGGTGTAATGGAAGCTCAGCTGACGGAGCTGATCCCTGCTCTGTGGTTGGAGACGATTCGGTGTTTAGGCCTGGTCCTGGTGCCAACAGGTTGCATGAGCTAATGAACAAACTGCTATCTGAAGATTTTCGTAGTAAACAATGCTCAACTAAGAGTTAAGATTGCTAAAGTTGTTTTCGCCCTGTTCATGATGTTCTCTGTACAACTAATCAAAGAAATGACCAGTGACTTGGCCGTTGCTGGCTGCAAAGATTAGGTACCATTTTAGATGTAGTGTTTCCTCACAAGTGAGAGTTCAAAGATGACCCAAGTGTACATGGTTGTAAGGATAGATCACAGTTTCAATTGTAAAATTTGCTCTTCTTTTTTCAGTAATGATCTTTCAAGTTAGTACTAACACCTAGTATCAGTTGGACATTGAGTTACAATTGAAAAAAACTTTCCAATGGTAACAACATGCAAAAGGATGCATGATTTGGTTCGTTTGAATTGTCGATAAAAGAGGCGGAGCCAGGATTTCAAGCTTATGAGTTCGGAATTCGAAGCATTTTAAGTTTTTGGGTTTTAAATTATTTAATCGTAAATAATAAATGAATTGTTCAAGACAAATACAGGGTTTGAACCAAAGCTACTGGGTTCGCCGAATCCGTAGCCAGAACAATGGCTCCGCCCCTGGTAGATATGACTGAGGCATAAAGGTAATAACTTAGAGACGCCATGTTTGAGTCTTAACTATCACTTTGCTCTCCTTTACTAGTTTTCATGCTCAATTATGAGACCTATTTAAAACATCTCACTTCGTTTTGTTCTATCATGAGGGTCAGGCTTTGTAGTAATGAAACTATTAACTTCCAAAAATCGCTTTCAGCAGTGATAAGAGTGTAGTCATTTTCGTATTTCTGACTGTACATGTGTTTTATGCAAATCTCACAACAATCGTACAGTGAATATGAAAATGAACCACTAGAAAGTCATGACCAGAAAGAATGATATCCCAAAATGCACTTTCAGATCCATTCATATAGCATCTAGTCTAGAATGAAAGGAGAAAATGGGTGAGTTGATTTCTCTTATTGACAGAAGCTTAAAGCAAAGAGTGAGTAAGTTTATTCACAGCTTATACAGTACATCAGGCCGAATTAGAAATTAATTTCATATATCTTTCAATGATCATTTCAGGAGACAAATCAGTAAAATACCCTTTCTCCGTATCCAAGCCTTCTTGAGATGCCAGTGTCTCAACATGGTTCTGGACTCGATCAGCTCCAATTTGGTTTGGTTCCAGCAGAATGCAAGCTATCTCAGTTGAGTCCTCACCGTGAAACAGGCCTAAAGTTTGCACGGTGGGGAGGCCTCCACCTCGAGCACTCACCCTCTGAGCAATCCGTCTAGCAGCTGAGAGATCAGTCGACATGATTGGGATGTTGTACATGGCTACCCATTGATGAGCTCCGATCATCACGACACCTCTAGCTCGAGACACCACTTCCGGACCTTCATCTGGTTTAACTGGGACCTGCTCCGGTTGAGCCCATCCTGCCCATTGGATGCCCCGAAAGTTAGGCCGGTAATAGCCGAGCTCCCTCCTTATGGTGTCCAAAGCTTTCCCCATTGGGTGAGCAGCAGCATATAAATAAACAGGTACTGCATCCAAAGGTAAATCAAGGATTTAAAGTCGTTGGGTTCAGAATGAGTGTGATCTTATTAGATGTATATTTTTTATCTTTTTGTTATACATATATACGTAGTTTGAGCCTAAAGCAATAGGTTCAGTTGAACCCATAGAACCTATCCTAGATTTGCCTATGAATGTATGCGTTTGCATTTTCGAGTCAGTGTAGCATATAATTTGAAAAAAAAGGTCATTACTAACCTTGAAACCGGTTTCCAATATCAGCTGCAACCTTTTTAGCAAGCCAAGCAGCTTCATCCAATGAAGCTCGCGCCAGTGGATGAATGAGAATGTCATCCACGACACCAAGGCGAGGATGAGCACCCGAGTGCTGCTCAAGGTTTATGGCGTCATAGGCAGCAGCAACCATGGCCACCACAGTTTGATGCAAGGGGCTGTAAATAGGGCAGCCTGTGCTGTCATGAATAACATATGATACAAGAGTATAGTTCACGCGATTGTAATCGCGGTCCTGAAATTTGTTAATAATGACTGTTTCTGGATCAAGTTTGGCAGCGCGCTCAATGGGTTCAAGAGCTTCTTTGTTGCGTGATTCGGATATGTAGAGCTTGCAGCATAGCAGCATTGATTGCATTACATTTTTCTTCTTGTCCTAGCAAATAATAATGGCACTACTATCAATTCAAGGTGATGTAGTGTTTTCAAGAAAATGTTTGTAACTCAAGATTTCTTTACTAACTACTCCTTCCGTCCCAACCTAAAACAACTGCCCAACAATCATTGTCATTTTAGGAATTCAAGATTAAATTGGTCACTTATTATGAACCGGAGGGAGTAGTAAATTATGTACCTTGCATTTATTGTTTCCTTAATGGGCATGAAAAGAGCTACTCCCCCGTTCACTTTTACTTGTCAACTATTAACTTTGCACGCTCTTTAAGAAATAATAAATGAAGTGCAGAATTTACCATTATACCCATATTAATTGATGTATATTTTTAATGAATTTGAGAAAATGATTTGAAATGAGTAATTAATAATGTGGGTATAACAGAAAAAAAAATTTATCTTTTCTTGATATGTTAAAAGTAACAAGTAAAAATAATAATCTATTTTTAAAATATTGGACAAGTAAAAAGTGGAGGGAGGGAGCAAAGCAATAGTTAAAATAGGTCGGAGGGAGTATTTGCCATGCCATTGTGCACAATAACGGCAAAAGACATTACATAGTTTTCACTTTTAATGGTAATTTCTAAATATCTCAAGTTTACTGTTAATATATTAATCTGCATAACTTAGAATGTGACGGCCTTAAACTTTTTCTTCTAGTAAAGCTAATTTGTTGGGAGAAGACAACAATCTTTTCCATAAAAGCAAAGGGTCCAAGCCCTTTTTGTGTAAATATAGCACGGGCTCGGCAGTTGATAATTGAAGATAGCCGACAAAGTCACTGAAAAATAGTCATGATTTTGTTGCAACACAGAAAGTTCCAACATAATATATTGGAGATCGGTGCACCTGTATGAACTTCCAGCATACTCCAACACACGGAAAATTTCAACATAATATACTGGATATTGGAGCACCTGTGTATGAACTTTCAGCATATTATGATGGATCGGTATATTATGCTGGAACTCGAGTATACTATGTTGAAAGTTCACATGTAAAGAAACTCGAACTCGATTATATTATGCTGGAATATTTTTTGAATTTTGAATAATGCTTTCGTTTAAATTTATTTTTATATAAAAGTGACTAAATTTCGATTCCTTTTAAAACTATGAATACTTATAAATCTGACTGTTTTTAAATTTTAGCCCGTGTATCATTCACCCAGCCCGATTTGAAGCCCAAATGTTAAAGGTTCAGACAAACGAGAATCACGTGTCTGACTAAGTAATAGTAAGTGTACACGTGTTATGCGGTCGGTGTCTTTCCCTGTCGCAATATCTATTTCCGTCTCCTCCCTTCTTTCCACTCTTTAAATTTGTATGTATAAGTAGAAAAAAAGGAAAAGAAAAATTAAAATACTTTGTAAAATTTGGCCTTTCCTAGTGTAAACAGCCGAAGGAAATCTTATCCTTTAGTTTTTCTAAAAAAAACAGTGTGTGGCCATGTAAACGAGTCGGAATGGTTTCACAAAAATGAAAGAATGGAAAAGATAGAGAGATTTTTTAATTTTCTTTTTTTAAAATAGAAAACAAGAACACAGATGCCCCACCAACAAAAAAATGCAGCAGTCACTCTCTATATAGGATCCATAAATTGGATTAACTATCTTTTATACTTCAATTATAATGGATGTTCATAACAATTCATGTCATAACTCATAGTCCCAAATTGAACAACGTTATGGACTGATCAGACCAAAGGAAAGGCAAAATCATAAAACACTAAGAAAGAAAATTCAAAGGTTAAAACACATTAGCAGCTTATTTAGACCAAGTGAAAGAAGAAAAGTGCCAACACATTTTACACCTATATAACATAAAAATTCAGAGTGTCAAACATTCTCCAGTAACAACAATGGTAGAAGTTGGAGACCAAAGGTTCCCAAAAATGTGCATAATTTCAATGGAGAAAAAAGAACAATAGAGGTAGAGAGAAGAGTACTTCTTACCTTGGAGATTGAATTGGAATCCATCTTTTGTTCAAGTGTGACTTATGGCTTTAAGTTGAGTTTTTCTTCTATCTTTGTATTTTGTCCATGAATAGTTTCTTGAAGATGATGAATGGAAAGGGGGAAGAAGGTGTTATATAGAATACAAAGGCTTTTGCTTGTAGCTATTGGTTTGATTGACTCAGCAATGATGCTGACACATTACAAATCATATGTCCCCACAATGAAAATCCTAATCAACATAGTACATAAAGTAAAATTATACTATGTATAAGTTAAAATATTATTTTTTATTGATTAAAAATAGATTTTGAACACTCTTGCTTAATCTATTGGCAAAAAGTGTTCAAAATTTAAATATTCTTATTATATTTTTTGACTTCGCCACTTATATAGGCAGCCTACCATACGAAGTCAATTACCATACGCAGACAAGTTGACTGTTTGATCCAAGGCTCTCCTTCCAATCAACCTATTAAGTAAGCAATACCAAATTTTCTTAAAATAATCCATAAGCCTAATCCAAAAGCCAAACAACAGAAGAAAGAAAACCGGTTTGACAAATATTAAAAAAAAATCGGCACATGACACATGCTATGTTCAATATTGCTTACTTTAATATCAGCAAGTATTTTTTAGCCTCACACGAAACTGATTGTTTTGATTATTATTATTGTTTAAACATTCTTCTCATATCTTCTTCATTATTATTCGATCATTTTGTTTAAGAAATTCTTTTTTGCTGGATTAGAACGTTTTTGTCAACCCCATCTCTCATTGAGGAGAAAAAAAATCCTTTTGATTTGGCAAACCTTAATTGCTTCTCAAACTAAAGTTAAAAGAGTATAAAAATGCTACTAGTGAGCTGCCGCGTTTGTCAAAATTTTATATATATATATATATATATATATATATATATATATATATTCAAGCAACAGTTTTATTATGAAATGGATGATTGAAATGGGCCAGCCTTGGTTTCAAATACTGATGAATGATATTGGATACAAACAAAAACATGTGAAACGCTAGCATAAGCAAAAGGCATTAAATTGAAGATAAAGAATCTTACTCCCTGTTTTTTTTTTTGAATAAATGGTAATCCATTAACTTAATTTATAATCTTTTGAATTCTATGATTGCATAATAAAGTTGCTTTACATGGAGTTTCCTTATCCTCCTCACCCACCCTATCCCAATGCCAGCTCCCCCCACGGCAATGGTACAGTTCTTTTTCTCTTTTCCTTTTTTTTGGAGGGGGGGAAGAGGGGGGTGGTGATGATGAAATGGATCTTATGGAAAAACATATATTTCCAAACACATGTTAGTCAGATTGTCTAGTTTCTGATTACACGGATATGCAATCTATTACTGAAAAAAAAAATGTTGAAAAGATCATATCAGAATCTTGATAAAAGATATTTTGGAAGAAATTGAAGCCACAAGTTCAGTTGTCAAGAACAGACCATGGTACTGTACACGAATACAAGAAGAAACAAATGAGTTGCTAGGGTGACAAGGCAATGAGAAGTACTAACCAGAAAAATAACAAATTAATTCCATGTACCTAATCTTATCTATTTCTATTTGGTATTCAGCTTTATGACAAACTCAATATCTGTTACAAAGCTTGACCTTTTCCATGCAAATTGGATTTAAGAATCCATGTCTTGTCTGATGCTTTTGCACATGTCCTATTCCTGATCAAGAATGTCCAATCAACCACATTACAATGAAGAAAGAAACCTTTATTTAGACAGCTCTCTCTATGTATATGAAGAGAATAAGAATGTTTAACAAATGCAGTAAGATAATGATATTATGTGCTATAATAAAATGTAAATAAGCCCGAGGAATTTAACCATACACACATATTGCTTACCTCTGGAGCTCAAAGTCAGGAGGCTTCGAAATTCTCAGCCAAAACAGCGAAAAGAGAAGGAAAAAAGGAACAGGGATAGAATAACTTTTTCCTCTAGCTTCTAGTCAGAATGTTGAACTAGTTTCAAGTAGCTTTCGATTATTTTTTCTTCTGAGAAATCTGTATAATATCCCTTTCCGACAGCAATACCCTCTTCCCTAGCAAGCCGCTCAACTTCAAGCTGTACTTGGTCGCCACCAATCCTAGCTGGTTCCAGTAAGTTGCAAGCAACCTCAATTGTGCCACCTCCGTGAGTTAGTGCCATGGATTGCACTGACGGAAGTCCACCTCCTCTTCCACTGACTCTCTTTGCAATTTTACGAACAATGGATATGTCATTGGTGAAGACGGGAATGTTATAGTTGTCAACCCATCTGGTAGCTCCGATTGTAATAACACCTTTTGCTTGAGTTGCTCGGGAAGGACCCTCATCGGGCTTTAGTTGCAAAGTCTGCGATTTTGGCCCACCAGTCCACTGGTTCTCACTTGAATTAGGATGGAAATATCCCAACTCCCTTCTGATTGAATCAAGTGACCTTCCCTCTTGATGTGCTGCTCCATATAAGTAGGTCGGGACTGCAGTCTACGTTTAAGACCACTTAATAACATTTCAAATTTATAGAGCAGCAACAAACTTTCACAATATTAGGCACAGCTTCATCCTATTACCACGATATGGATTTATTGGCAAATAGTAGAATGCAATGAAGATACAAAGTTATAAGTTCCAAAGACCTTATGTTCCACTTAATTGAAGACTATGATAGTTAGGTTATTTCTACAATTTAGTATAGTCTTGCTTAATATCAGCTCTTCTCCAGGAGATACAAAAATAAAAATCTTGTCTTAAGCAACAGCTTCTGTAGAATGATTTGATCCATCAAAGTTGGTCCAAATACCTTATCTACCAGATCTCAAGTTTGTGTAGGTCTCTGCATGGAATATTAGCGAAATGCAACAAAAGACACTAGCTACTAGTTTCAAACACTTTAAGCAGGACTTAGCTAAAGGCATGATAGAACGTATGAGAGGTTATTACTACGATCTAGATAAAACCTAGCTTTATGTAAGCTCTTTCGAGGAGTATGAAACAAGAAAGGGCTCGTGTTGAACATATCGATTTTGTTGAATAAATTGATCCATTAAGGGCAGCTATCCGCAGATGTCCAGATACCTCGTCTACTTGTTTTTTTTTTCTTTTCTTTTGATAAGGAATACCTTGTCTACAAGATCCTAAGCTTATGTAGAGCTCTGCATGTGATCTGATCACACGATGATTTCTGTGGTTTGATTGAAGTTCCAATAGTGGAACTACTGATGGAGTAACTAAACAGAACCATACATATCAGATATGCTTCCTTTTGGAAAGGCACCAAGTACAAGTTATTATTCTATGATGAATGTGACGGGGAAGGTAGTGAGGTAGCTTCGTTGCATCATATGGACAAATAACTAATGCAGTATTGTTATTCGCTAAAAGCAGAATACTCCGCTATAGAGCAACCAACCACCAAATATTCCCCCAAATCCCATTCCAATGGTAGCTTTTTTTCATGTGTCTCCTCCAAAAGTAAGATCTTTATGCCACTCAACAAGCTGATTTCAAATCCATAGCAGCACATATTAGTCAAGAGTGGAGGTTGATTAATTTGACTAATCCCTTCAATATTCAGTGCTTTGAAACTTATGCTCAATTTGTATATAATCTTTTTTTTCTTTCAAATTCCTAACAAAAAGTATCATTCTTTTGTTAGAATTGCCGTCTTCTTTAGCAGCCTTCAAACAAATTAGTTAACTACAGACCACATAAAAATTGAATTAGCAAATACAACTCTTATTGTGAAACAAACACCCGTTTCTTAAATTTAAATGAATGAACAATGAAATAGCATTTGATACAACAGGATCCATTCCTTTCTAATATATCAACATTAAAGAAACAACAAGCCTTATAAGACTATAGTTTTTTCATGGTGCCAAATCAAACCATTGTAAGTGCTAAATTTTCAAATTCTCGCTATCATATTAAGCACACAATATTATGACTAAAGGTGCTAAGAATGTTAAAGATTGGTTGTAATCTAGAACCGGAGATAGAAATGTATCAACCAAAGAACCTTTGTGTTGATGCAAAACCAAGACTCAATCTTTTTTAGCAGTTAATCCACTTCCAAGATACCAAACATACAATTAGCCTTTCCATTAATGCAAATACCAAAATTCAATACATACACTATTATCCACATAATCAAGAATTATCTCAAATTACTTATAATACTACTCACTTTTAATACACTTTATACTTCTTGCTATCATGCTCGTGTGGTACCTTGTATGACACTAGTCCATAAATACGGGGTATTGTAGCTTGGACCGTATTTTATCTCAAAATATCAAACTTCGACGAAATTCATTTTCTTCGATTTGCTTACCCTCTCACCTTCACGAATTTACTCATGACTTGTTTGAAATAACATAATGCTTATAATCTCAAAATAATCTCATTCCTGAACTTACGTCGATTAACTTATGATGAAACTTTAACCTACGAAAATGCGGGATATAACATTTCATTTCCGAGCTTCCATCAATTTACTTTATAACAGAAATATCACATATAAGGGGGTGTATGACTAAAAAGATAAATGACAAACCTTGAAGATTAGAACCAACTTCAAATGCCAACGATTTAGCAGTGGAAGCAACTAACTCCAAAGAAGTGATAGCCAAGGGGTGAAAACAAACATGGTCCACAACACCAAGCCTAGGATGAGTTCCACAATGTTGTTGGAGATCAATTGTCTCAAATGCAGCTTTCACCATTTCAAATGAAGCATTTTTTAAGGGACAAGATTCAGTTGAGGGATTGGGAGATAATTTGGAGACAAGGGTGTAACCAACTCTGTTGTAAATCTCATCTTCAAATTTGTTAACAACGGGAGCCTCTGGAAATAACTTGGCAGCTTTTTCAATTGATTCAAGAGCTGCCCTGTTTCTGCTTTCTGATATGTAGACTTTACAGCAAGCCAACATTAATTTTAGCATTTTGTTCTTCCTGTTCTTAGAAAAAAAAAGAAAGAATTTGGGGTTGAGTGTAGGAAAGAGATTGATCATGGAACATTTCTACACCACACAGAATTTTTGAGATTATTCTTGTGGAGTTTGGGCCAGCTCTCTGGATTTGTTTCCTAATATTTTGGTCCAGTGGGCTTTAGTAGTTCTTTTCAACCAAGCGGCGGACCCATGATTTTGTTCAAACGGGTTTAATCAAGTACATAACTTTAGTCGTAAAATTGTACTTGTCAAGTGGGTTCAAATAAAATATATATACAAAATTTATGCTGCTTTAATCGTAATTTATACATATACCCAATATTATTTTTTGGTGAAGCGGATTCAATTGAACTCGCTTGCCACCACGTGCGTCCGCCACTACTTCAAGCCCATCCTATTTGGAAGTCCATCTAGTGAATGTAATTTTTTATGGGATTTTACCTTCCTATATTATATATGAAACTTATTATCCTCCATAATTAGGTTTTAACTGAATTATGTGACCATATTCAATTTACCAATTATATACAAATTAGTTTTAAATGAGTATCCTACTATATTAGGAATTTAATAAGGAATCAGTTATTTCCCATCCATGTTCTCTCTCGTGCGCTCCCCCTCTCTCTTCTGCGCTCTATATCTCTCTCTCTCCGCCTCTCTCTCTCTGTGTCTCTATCTCTCATTCTCTGTTTTTTCCCCAATTTTTCTTCCTTTGATGTTTTCTGTTTTTTATCTTTTCATATTGTATATATTTTTAATGGATTTCGTCAATGGTTTTCAATCGTTTTACTATAGAGTTTTAACTTAGCAATTTCCTTTTATGTTGTACAATTGGTGTTCAAATTGAAATTGTCAATCAATAAACTTTGAAGTTTTTTGACTATCCACCGTTGACATTCATTGAAATTTATTTTTAATTTGTATGTTATTGTACAATGCATTATTTTTTTTCTTACTCGATTTGTTAAAAAAGAAAAATAGAGAATGAATCCAAAAATTAACTCATATGTACTAATTCATGTTTGTTTAAACTAAAAAACTTTGTAGCAACAATAGTGACTGATAATGGCAATCTGTAAGTAACTGATTTGATTACGCATGTTAAATTAACTATTAGCGTCGACACTGATATCTTTCAACTTCTTTGTTTTAGTGAGATATGCTATTCGATAGTTTACTGTAGGTTTCAAGCGAAAATTTGATTTTCGTACTTTTCTTACTCTTATTGGGAGCAAGTCCTCTTGTTTTTGGACGAGTGTTTAGCTTAAAATAGGTAATCCACAGTTGAAAGGAATTTTATTGAAAGAGAAAAGGAGAAAAAAAAAAGGAAATAGGTGTAACTTAAGGCACTAAAAGTGGATTATATATAAATTGTAAGAAAACCTTATTTAGGGCGGGTAATTTCCAAAACTGGACAATTTTGGTAATAAGATTTCATATAATGTTTAGGAAAGAAATTATTTTTATTAAGAAACGTACGTATGGGCGAAGTGCATCAATAGCCACTTTTAAGCTTATTGTTTAAAATATATCTATTAATTTACAATGTATTTAAAGATTAGTCAATTCACCCAAATTACAGGACTAAGTATCCTGAGATAGTTGCTAATTTGGAATTCAGAATTTAGTGTCCTAAATTTTGGAGCTGTTATTTTGAAGTTCAAGACTAAGTGCGCGTTTGAACATAAGAATTGTAAAATTTCAAAAAAAAAAGTGAAAAAAATTTTCAAATTTCATTTGAAAATTAGAGTTGCGTTTGGACATGAATATAATTTTGGGTTGTTTTTGAAGTTTCGTGAGTGACCTGCGTGAAAATTTTGAAAAATAACTTTTTGGAGTTTTTCAAATTTTCAAAAAATTCCAAAATTCATCTTTAAGTGAGAATTTGAAATTCTATGGCCAAACACTGATTTCGAAAAAAAGTAAAAAAATTTCGAAAAAAGTAAAATAATTCTTATGTCCAAACGGGTTATAAGTGTCCTGAATTTCTTAACTGCTATTTGAAAATTCAGGTCATAAGATTCGAATTTCTGGACATAATTTTTGAACTTTAAGACACGATCTCCTGGAGTTTGAACTTTGAGGTTTAAACTTCATAATACCGTATCCTAAAATTAAACGAATTGGCTAATCTTTAAATACATTCTAAACTATAGATATCTTTTAAACAGCGGCCAGTTGGTGTCATTTCCACCGTATGTATGAACACACTTTTATCCGCTTACAATTTGGTTTACTATTTCCGTTCCCACAGAAAATATTTCGGAATAACTTTTTTTGGTAAAAACAGGAAATATTCATTAATACTAAGGCATTACAGGGACATTGGACATCCCATTACAGCTATTTTGAGCAGCCAGTACACATAAGTTTCCAAACTAGCTAACTTATAACACAGAGATACAGGGATTGTTCTAGTAGACGACAAGCCTTCTTTGTCTGTTTGCAGTGTTGAAAACACAGACATAGAGGGATAAGTTCTAATATATATATGATCACTTGGGTGTTGCTTGGATCCTTCATTTGCCAGAACGTGAGCAGTTTTGTTTCCTTCCCGGAAACTATGCCGGATGACTGAATTCCCCAACCTCTTCAACTGAGACCTGCAAGAATCAATAATATTATTAAAAATAGGGAATTTTTGATTTAACAGTTCAATAACCTCAATAGAGTCTGTTTCAATTTCCACATGAGTTAACTGATGATTTAGCACTAGGTGCAGCCCATGCTCTCAAGCACTTAGTTCATCATGAGTGTGGTTGAGTGCATAGATCTTTTTTGAATTTCTGATAACGCCTCCAATACCACCACTACGGTCTTTGTCATAAAAAGAGCCATCGGTATTAAGCTTAAAGGATTCTGGAGGTGGGGGGAACCACCCGACTTGGATGATTTTGGTGTGAACGGGTGTGGTTGAAGTCCCTGTACAGAACATGTATTCCATACACACTGTCTTAATATCAATAAACAAGTTAGTTCCGTTAAAAACATTGTGGTTTCTATTTTTCCAAATGTGCCATAGGGCAAAAGGGAAGAAAATATCCCATGTTAAAGGATAGTTGAGGATGGGGATATAATTGAAGCCAATGAATCTGGTGATAGGGAAGTGAATTGACATTTAACCCAAGGTCCAATCAGAATTTATGTGCAGTAAGGCATTCGAGAAAAATATGGTTGATAGATTCTGATGGATGTTTGTTTGCAAATGGTACAATTAGAGGCTACATTGACACCTACATGATGCAAATAGTTATTTGTAGGTAGCTTATTTTGGGAACAAATTCAAAGCTACTATAGGGCATGGGATTTAAGAGTTTATTAACATACTTAGTGGAAAAGATACCATTTTTTATTGATGGACCAATAAGGAGTATCTACTCTGTCATGGCTCAGAGAGATTGCACTAGTTTGATTGATAAGCTCTTTGGGAGTTGGATAGAAATTCTTGACCAATCCCAATTGAGGCTATCCCAAATGTTATGTAATCTAAGGCCATGGTCTCTTTGAGTCAGGGGGTCTTTGAATAATAGAACAGAGGGGTCTTCGATATTTGTTCCTGACCTAGGGTCCCATGCTATACCCTCGGAACATATGGTTCCCCCATTTAAAATATTTTTCCAAGTAAAGGAGTGAGAGGATGGATTATTATTGGGGCAGTATTTTTTAATTAAGTTAAGTGCCCAAAGGGAATTGTGTTGTGAGAAGAGTCTCCATGAGAGGCTTGTAAGAAGAGCCAGGTTTTTATCGTGTGCTTTTTGAATGCCTAAACTTCCTTGGTCCTTTGGTAAGTTGACAGTGTCCCAATTTACATAATGAATCTTCTTTTTATGCGACATAGTACCTCATGGGAAGTCTCTTTGAATTTTATCTATATTGTGACAAATTTTTCTAGGGAGAAGGAAGTATTGCATGGCATAAGATGTGATGGTGTTGAGAGTAGATTTTATGAGAGTAAGCCGGCCTGCTGGAGTTAGGAAGTTCAACTTCCAGCTAGCAAGTTTACTCTGCATATTGTCTAGCATATATTGGAAATCAGAAGCTAAGCCTAGATATTTGCCAAAGGTATTAGTTGCTTTTATATTTAAGAGTTGCTGAATTAATTCTCAGGGGCCGTCTTGACAGCCTTTGGAAAAGATGACCCTAGATTTAGTAGGGTTGATTTTTTGCCCCGATAAAGTGCAAAAATGGCTCAAACAGTGGTGAATCGATTGGATTGACTTTTGGTTGGCTTTGTCCACAAGGGTGAGATCATCCGCAAAAAATAGATGTGAAAATTTGGGGCCATTTTTGTTGAGGGTGATAGGATCCCAGAGATGGAGATCTACTTGATGATTAATATAAGTGGATAGGAGTTCCATGCATAAGATAAAGATGTACGGGGACATGAGATCTCCTTGACGGATACCCTGGGAGGGTGAAAAGTAGTTAGTTTTGGTACCATTTACGAGAATAGCAATATTACTAGTACAAATGCAGCTTAGGATGAGCTTTGAGATCTTTGGGGGGAATTTAAAAAACTGAAGAGTACGATAGACAAAAGACCACTCAATGGAGTCAAAAGGCTTTTTCGAGATCGATTTTTATGATAAGCTTACCCCTAGCCCCTCTAGTTTTATTAATATGGTTTATGACTTCCTGGACAAGGATAGCATTATCGCAAGCCCTACGTCCTTTGAGGAAGCTGGTTTGGCAAGGGCTAATAAGATCAGACACGTAGAGCTTAAGGCGATTCGCTATAATTTTGGTAATTATCTTATAAATAGTATTGCAGAGGTCAATAGGCCGAAAGTTCTTGAGATCATTAGCATTATGAAATTTAGGGATAAGGCAAAGATATGTGTTATATATGAAGCCCGGGATTTCCTGAGTGTTAAACGGAATTCCCAACTTTTTTTGTAATATTTTTGAAAAAAGAATGGATGTAAACCATCTGGCCCAGGTGCTTTAAATGGTTTAAAGGAGAATAAAGCTTGAGTGACCTCATGGTCAAGCAAAGGGTTATCCAAAGGGGGTGGATCGATATTGTGAAAACTAGTAGGAGTGATTTGAATGTTTTTCCAGTCGGTATTTGAGTGACCAATTGTGTAGATAGCTTGAAAATAATGGCTAGTGTAATTGACAAGACTATCATGATCAGTGATCCAATTTCCTTGCGTATCCTTAAAAAATGAAACTTTATTCCTTCTCCTTCTATTGACAACGGACAAGTGATAGAACTTGGTGTTGGCATCACCATCGTTTAACCAATTTATTCAAGACCTAATTTTCTAAAAATCTTCTTCAGTCCAAAGAATGCTATTATATTAAGTGGTAAGGGTTTTCTCAAGGGACTGAAGAAAAATACTAGTGGGGTATGATTGGGAAAGTTGATATCCTTTTAATCTAGCCAATATTTTATTTTTCCTATGGAAAATATTACCAAATGTGTCTTTATTCCAAGATGTAACCTTGTGTTTAAATAAGTTAGTTGCCTCAGCAAAGTCCCTATGTTACCAACTTTCTTTCACAATGTGCTCAAACTCGGGGTGGGAACACCAATAGTTCTCTAGCCGGAAAAGATTGTTATTATTATTAACGGGTAGTCTATTGATATTATTAGTTCTAACAAGTAAGGGATTATGATCAGAGTAGGTTTTGTGGAGATGAGTGATGATACATTAGGGTAGTTAACAAGCCATTGTGAATTAGCAAAACAACGGTCCAATTTTTCAAGAATTAACCCATTGTTATTCCTAGAGTGGTTTGAACAAGTATAACGGCTTCCTTTAAAACCTAAGTCAATTAATTTACAAAAATTAACACAAGACCAAAATCTAGAGGAACGGGACCTATTAATTTTTCTACCACCAAATTTTTCTTCATGTCTTAGGATGTCATTAAAATCTCCAGCAACCAGCCAAGGTCCTTTCTAGTTGCTAGATAAATTTTCTAGATTTTCCTAAAGCATTCTAGGGTTTATAATTTTAGTACTAGCATATATGATACTAGATAACCAAGGAGGATGATTAGGGTTTACCTAGATCATAGCATGCAATTCCTGTGTGGACTGCCTAAGGCGAGTGACAGTAACCATGTTGGTAACCCATAGGAGAACAATTCCACCCGTTGTTCCTTGAGCAGGGACCTCCATCATATCATCAAAGTGGAAATCATCCCTAAAGTTTGCATGATCCTCCATTTTTTTTTTTCTAGAAGGGTGACCATGCAGGGAGTGTGCGTGTAAATGAGGTCCCTAAAGTTCCTCCTAAAATTATCATTGTTTTCCCCCCTTGTGTTCCAAATGATAAAACTAGTAGGCTTATTCATGGGAATTGTTTGGTTGTGGGGATGCAGTGATACATGGTTCTCCTATGATGAGAACTGGCTTCCCCTCAGAGTTGGGGTTAGCAATACTGCATATTTCACGGCAGCTCTGTTCACAACTGGCCGCAGATCAAAGGAGAACTTCGTGAGGGCCAATGGACAATTGTAGATGAATTTTTTGTCCTCTTTCTCCGGAAACAGCATAAGGGCTGCTTATCTGAGGTTTTAAATTTCTGTGAACGAGCTTGTGGGCAGTGGAATGTCCATGATCTCCTCCTCCATCTCTATTTCTTCTTGTTATTGAGGATGTGGTGGGATATCCATCTAGTTTGGATTGAGAGGAGGATCCTGAACTTGCTGGGGTTGCCAAGGAAAAAACAAAGGATTGGCAGTGGTCATCTCTAGTGGGGAGAAGAACAGGAGATTCAGTGGCATATTCATGTTGAGTGGGGGGATTGAAGTGTGCAGGGAGGTTCCAATGGTGGTGCATGTTGTGGTAGAGAGCAGGTGCTAGAGTTGGGGCTAGAGGGTCTAGCACATTGGCCATCCACATGTAATTTAGGTAGTTGTCTAAAGCCAACCTCATGCCCTCCGATATCATTTGTTCCAGGAAAGTTGGATTCTGAAGAATTATCAGAACTTCCCTGCCTTCTATGGTCATTGTGAAGAAGACTGCTTGGCCCTGCAAGCCCTGCTCGATCCATGATAGAGGTTGCTGGGCGGGATTGGGAGGGTGTGCTACATAGACCAGTTGGTGGTGGACTATATGAAGAGGCATGTGAGGGAAATTTTCCATCGGGTTCATTGGAGGTCTGAAGCGATGAAAGACTGGAATTGGTCTTAATGAGGAAAGAGGGGAATTAACATACTGAGTTTTTCGAGAGGGTATTAATGGAGTTTCATCAATGGATTGAGGACAAGAGGGTAATGATTGAGGATATCTGTCGTGGATTTATTAAGCATGGTATTGGTTAATTCTTGCGTGGAGTATGGTAGATTGAGGGCTGATGTATCTATTTGCATGGCCATTTGGCCGTCCGCCATAGCCGAGTGTAGAGGTGGTGAGGTTTGAGGTTTATGATCGGATTGTTTATTTGCTAATAGGGGCTTGCTTAGTAGACTAATAGTAGATACTGAGGGACCTATAGGCAAACTATTTTTTATTAGGTATAACATGTTTACCTGAATCCGCTGCAAAGATTTTAACGTTTATACCTGGGTTGGGAATCAATGGCTTGTGGGTGTGGAATCATAGCATGCTCCATCTTAGCTTTCATCTTGTTGTTTTGCCATTTTTTCCTACCAAACGCCACTGTCTGCCACTCCTCCGGTAACTGGTTGTTGTGTTTTTGACTGTTGGCGGCATCCTTTGTAGACTCTTTTTGATGGTGGCCTTCCATATCTTGATGTGGGCATCGTGAAAACATATGTGGCCTAATCTCCCACATTTTTTGCAAAGAAAGCCTTCACCCTCATAGATTATTTGTTGTAGATGTAAACCGATGAGAATACGTGTTGTCACTGGTTCCTCTAATGGAACTTGAATGCACAGCCTAGCATATCGTCCTCTTAGAGTTGCACTCGTACAAGCGTCCATTTTCAGTAGGGATCCAATGGAATTTCCAATTTTTCTCACCAGAATTTCATCATAGAACTCTGTGGGAAGTTGTGGCAATCTTACCCAAACAGCTGAGACAGTTTGCTTTGCTTCAGCAACCACGAAATTTTGTTCCCATCGCTTGACTGATAGAAAATGTCCATTGACAAACCATGGCCCATTTTTGAGAACTTTTTCCATATTTTCTTCCTGTGTAAACTTTAATATAAAATAGTCAAAGCCTAAATCTATAAGGGGAAATTGTTCCGTAGGTTTTCACAGTTCTTGAATTTTAGCTTTTGGGTAGTGATGAACTATTCTTTTTCCAAAGAGTTTAATAATCAATGAGAATTTCTAGGGGGAATGGCGCCGTTTCTTTTCTTGTTCTGTGAGTTGAATTGCTTTGATTCCACCAAGGTTTGGAGATGATTTCACTTGTGATAGGACTACCTTTGTATCACTGTAATCCTGCACTTGTTCATCAAAAAGACACCTTTAAACTAAGACACTTTACTTTGAGTAAATCAAATTATTTTTCTGATCAAATCTATGATAATATTACCAATAAGAATTCTTATAATTTTCAAATTAGATCTTGTTTAACTAATTTGTACGTGTGTAGGGATTCATAAAGATTCCAACTTTCGCATTGCAAATCCCACACTCAACATTTTTGGTGTTAATACTAGCAATCTCTTTATTGTTACTCAATAATACTCTATTCGTTGCAGTTTATATAACCTATTTCCAAAAAGAATGAACTCTTTCTAAATTTAAAAATAATATAAGTTAAACTTTTAATTTTACCATCAATGACAAGCTTTTATAACCACACAAACATTCTGATATGTTTAACTCCACAAGTTTCAACAGAGTTATAGCCACACAAATGTTATAGCTTATTTAAAATCATAAGCTTTTAAAATTTTCATTTCTTTTTTAAATTATGTATCCAGTTAAATAGGTTCACAAAAATTGGAATGAGGGAGTATATATTAGCATACTTTATCAGCCAATCAACCGTTTAATTCAAGATCCATATGATAGTTCATAAATACGTGAAGTAAGAATATAAGTAAAAATTATTAAAGGAAAAAAAAAAAAATCAAGTGGCAGCAGGGAGGTTCAAGGGATTTATACTTGAGAGTGAAGCTAGGCTTTTGTATCAGATCAGTTTGGTTCTACTCAACCATATCTTTGCTTCAGGTTTGGGTTTAAGTTACTGCTCCCAATTCTAATCCTTAATTAATAAAGGTCAACTAAAAGGTAAACGAGTAGATAGTCCAGATAAATTGCTTGTTCCTAAAAATAAGGCCAAACCTTTTGACCTTAAACACGAATTTGGAAAAACAAAAATTATATTTCAAACCAAATGTTTATCCTTAAAAGTCACAAAAGTATACATATAATAATTAATTATCGTTAGGTAATTGAAGTTTATGTATAATGATTTGATGCAAACAATGGTAATTGTATAATGAGGTTTTCCCTCATTTTACTCTTCTAAATTTTGGACAGACGAGAGTAAGTGGTAATTACAAAAATATTGTAACGTATGGAAAACTGTATTGCCTTCAAATAGGGAACTCTTAACAGTCTAACCTATACCGCAAGCGATGTAGAATGATTGACTGCAAAGGGAAAAAGTGGGCAGAATGAGCTGCCCTTTGTACACAATCCCCATGCAAAATCTCGTGTTTTTTGCTGCTCTTTCTTAGTTCCTTTATAGATCAGAATTACACAATTTTATGTGGCTCTTCTGCGTGAGAGCAGTTTGAGATGACAAGCACAACTCTAGCTGTGACACATTAGAATTATATTTACTGAAAGAGCTAATTACTAAGGCTATTAATATTCTTGTTTGTTTGCCCACAACTTTTTACACCCCTTTCCTGAAGGACATAGATAGAGCAAAAGCATGAGGCACAGTCAAAACACAGGAAGATCATATGGACTTCTGCTGCTGCTCGCATTTAGTGCTGCCGTTTTTGGAGTTATGACTCTCCACAAGCTCAGGGACAGGCGCATCTGCAGCCTCTTTGTCAAGGAGAAAGATCGCGAGCTCAACGCTCTTCAACTCCTCTTGCAGGTCTCTCCCTCTCTCTCTATTTTTGTGTGTGTGTGAATCAAAGAGGAACGCTTGTCCATGGCTAATTCTATTTACACGATGTTCAATATATATCACTGAATCTTCACTTTTTCACTAAGTAAACGTGAAATCCAAAATAAACAGGAATCAGTTAAGAAACGTTTTCTATATAACAACTTTTCAGCAAAATCTGATGTTAAATTAACTCAGGTGACAAAACACAGGCCGGGCCTGGATGTTAAATCAATTCTTGAATAAATAGAAGTGCATTTTAATTCTTTTGGTAAGGGAAAAGATGGATGACAAAATTCTAATTCTATGGTGTTAATAGTTGTACTGAGTAATCAATGATCAATAAAGTACTTCAAATTATGACATATACCACAAGTGTAATGCAGTTAGTTACCAAGCTAGGTTGTGGGCCTTCCCATCCATGATCAGTAGAGTTTTTTAATGAGACAAATAACAATCGTTATATCTTCTGCCATTGGCAAACTTTCGAGCGTATATGCTACCCAAGCTAACATTTTATCCCTTCACCTGTGTGACAGAAAGAAAGAGAACAGACAAAACACGCCAGAAGGCAAATAGAGGACATGAAATCCGAGATACACTTGCTTCGTATGCAGAAAATGGATCTCGACAGTAGGATCTTGGAGATGAAGTCGACAATCTCTTCCCTTAAAGAAGAACAAAGAACAGTTGAAGGTGCTCTTGAGGAAAAGCAGGTTGAAATTAAGATGCTTCAGGAAAAACACATGGAAACAAAGTCAGATGATTCGCAAGTTACATCACTTTCTGAAACCTTGAGACAGAAAGAGGCTGAAATTGAGGATTTAAAACACCGATTGGAATTATCACCTGTAAAGGTCTGGTCAGTAAGTGCAGATGACCCAAATCCTACAACAAATTTCACCACTGAGGCTGCTGGACATGATGGTAGAAGAGGAAGTGAAGAGTTGCATGAATCCATCAAAAGAGAAGATCAGAAAAATTCAGCCGAAGATATAGACCGCAGTGTCAATGAATCTGCCCATAAGAGAAATGAGGAATTCACCGGGCATGTTGATGACACAGGAAAAGATGGAGAGAGATTTGAAAACGCGAATGGCAAAACTGGAGAAGAGCAGTCTCAGCAGCTGAAAACTTCTCAAGAAGATATTCCAGGAAACAGCACCATTTCTCACATTAATGAAGGGCAAAAAGAGAATGCTAACAGTTATAAGAATGAGATAGAATCTTATCTAGACGAGAAAAGGTACACCAATGACAATGCATCAAAGGAAACTGAGGATGATAGAAATCAAGTGCAAATGCAAAACAATGAAGTTGGTGTGAACGATAAAGCTGTGATGAAGTTAGAAAAACAAGAGAATTCAACAAGTAGAGGAACATCAAAAGTGACCAAGGACCACATAAGGAAAAAAAGAGGGAAGAGACGGCAAACAATTGCTAAGCGCCAGGCAGATGAAAGTGGCATGCATCCTGAAAGACGTGGGATTGCAAGTATGAGAAACAGAAAATTCGTGAAAGTTAAAATGGGAACTGAAAGGAACGAGAGGGCTGGAGGCAGTAAACTGGAAATAATGGGCCATCAGAAAGATAAGGACATGGGCGTGGACGTGAGGGAAAAAACAGATGAGGAAGTTCACGGGATAGAAATGACCAATAAAGTTCAACAAGCTAAACATTCGGAGGCACAAATCAATAAGCAGAAAAGGCCGGAACGAGTAAAATCAGATACAGGGAAACACAGAATACAAGATGTTAGCACAAATCATGATGATAGTCCACCAGGTAGGACATGGTCAAACCCTAACAATTTTACAGACGCAGAGGAAAGGACTCAAGTCATGAATCCTGATGCAACTCAGAAGACTGAGGAAGGGCAGGAAAGGGAAGTCAGTAACACAGAAATGGAGCTGCTCCAGAGTTCTCGAGAAGACATTAGCATCTCACAAGAGGTCAGAAATCAAAAACCAGATGAAATAGTACAATCGGAGGAAATAACCAGCACCATCAGAGAAGATACAGAGCTAGGGCAAGCTCACAGTCTTCCAAATTCTTCTGAGCATGCGACTATTGCTGGAAGGGGTTCCAAAGAAGATGACAACCAAGAGGTTGACTATTATCAAGAAACAGAAGAAGAGATAGATCATTCTGGAGGATCACAAGATGCTAGAAATCAAAAATCAGATAACACTGCACAGCCGGAAGGAAAAACCGACACTATCAGAGAAAATAGAAAACAAAAGCATGCGGACAATCTACATGAAAAAGCTGCTAACTTTAAAGTTGACATTGATCAGGACATAGAAGAAGAGATAGACAGTACTACAGGCTCTGCTGCCAGCTTGGGAGAGGAGGGAGAGGATGGAGACCATAGCGACAAGCCTGAATTTTAGTCTAACAGCAGTGCTAGAAAATGCTAATGCTATGCTTCATTTAGAAGTCGATCACAGAAAGCATCATGTTTAAGGTTAGCTTAGGAAAGTACTTCCATTCTGCCCTCTTGCAGCTGTAAAGTTGGCATTTGTAGCTTCTATTCACTAATAACTTTATGTCTCTTCAATTAACCCCATGTCCCCAACCCACATACCCACCCTCCCAACATAAACACACACAAAAAAAGGAACTCATTCCTCCTAATTAGATATTGGAAAAGGAACACCAGAAAAGCATAACCATGGACAAAATAGGGCAAAAGAAAGGAAACACGCCTCCTCGTGTAAAGAAACAAAATCGAGGCATTTAACTTTTAGAGGGATGGTTTTGGATGACGAAGGATAGACATTTCCTGAGTAAATTAGGCTCTCGTACTGTAGACTAGTAAGTGATGAGAATACAAACCTAAACAAGAACCCTAACGAATGTCTCATCACTGTCATTGAACATATTACTCTGTATCTGTAGTCTAAGGACATGTTGAGTAGTTAAATCCCAATGATACTACTTTGTAATTTGTTTACGATTGGCAATGCCTCCAGATCAGTAGATGTACAAAATCTTCATGATATTTAGGCTATGGGATCTTGAAATGGATATACAGAATTTCAGACAATGCATAGGCAAGATGAAGATAGCAAAGAGAAGCAAATGGGCAGAAACCACTCCATATATTTTGATAATATAAGGAGATACTGAACTCATAATGGTGATACAACCAACTTTGTCCGCGACTTACTGGCTCAAAAACTCTCATTGTCATTTGTAACAATAGGAAGATACCAAAATAAAGAAAAGAAAGGAACTTATGTCATGTCCACCAATTGGATTATTAGAGAGAAACCCTCGGACCTGGGACTTGAAAAATTCCCCGACTTGGGATAATGCCTTGAAATTCACACCTTACTGTGCCGCTTGAACCAATTTCTGAAAATATAAGAAATAATTAGCATATAATTGTCATTAATCACGATTAAAGAAGGTGCCGCTTCCTGGGCAAGAAAGAAGGATACACAAATGAAATGATTACTTTTCAGCATATAATCACTTTCACAAAGACCAAGACGCCACTATTTCTAGTAATAACCCCCACACACACCAAAAGAAAGTTAGTCTCCCAATCCCAATTTATAACACTCATTCTATTTTGGGCCATTCCAACAACACTCTGCTAATATCACTACTTTATACACCTTTCCCAAGTATCTAGAATTAAAATTTAGTAAACAAAACAAATTTGAAATTTGACGTAAGTTTTTTTTTTTTAAATAATCAAACTAACAAGTTAAATTATATCTTAGACTCTACATCTAGTAAATAATGTTTCATGAAATACAACAGCGGTAATCTAAATCGTTTTAGCATTATATGATGAAATTTTGCCCCTACGCAATTATCTATCATAAATTGTGACTTCAGTTATATCTTCGCTATACAAGTACAAATTCATCGAGAATGCAACATTGTTCTTCAACTTTTCTTCAGTTTATTTGATATACTCATTAACCAAAAGTAATAATTCATTTTCCACAAGATAGGATTTCCAGTCACATCTTATAATCTTATTTCATAGTACCAACCAAAGAAACCCCAATTCAACCAAGTCGGACCTAGTGGCATCTCACGCATTTTCAGAAATTGTTTTCCATAACCTTATCGAATCAACTAGCACTTGGAAACTCAATAATAGGGTCTGAGCAAAATAAAAAAAGTGATTACTTGAATAGGAAACATGATCTACAACAAGAGTATTTTAGCTAATTGCTTGAATAAGAATCATAATTTGAACTCTGTTAACTTTTACTTTTCTCTCCTGCAAACTGAAACCTCCCTATTGTTCCTCTCTTTTCCCTCAACACACTTGGATTGAGTAACTTTGAAAGAAATGGCAAATGGAAGATCACAAACTGCTCTGTCACTTTCTTTAGTCCTAATTTTTATCTATATTTCTCAAGGTGGGGCTTTCTCTCTTCCCACTATGGTCCTAAGTTGGTGGGACACGGGTGTGGATCTAGAAGTCGGATTGTTCGAGATGTAAATTCTAAGATTCGGGGATGAGATCTTAGAACGGATATGGGTGCGGGGATCCGGCTAAAAATAATTCAAAATAAAATAAAATAGAATTAAAAAAAAAAAAATCTCTAAATTATGAGAAATTTTGTGGAATACTTGTGCATGGCTTGTAAAGCGTGAATTTCTTTTTTATTCCCAAGTTGTAGATAAGTAAAGGATTGATATCCTAGATAAGGTATGCTATTTTCTTCATATTTACCCTATTTTTTGTTCTGATTTCGGGAATCAAATTGTATTCTCTTATCGAAATTTTCCGTCCATCGTGGTCAAAGTACCCAAAATTGTTTGACCAGATTCGGTACAAATCCCATACCCACACCCATATTAGTGTCGTGCCAACACGGGTGCATTAAACTTGATTAAATTTGATGTTAGTGATCAACTGATTAAAAGAAAAAGAGAGACATTTGATATTAGTCATCACTCATAAGCTCTTCATAAGCTCTACTAAAAGATTGATCACTAATTGAGTAAAGCATTAGCAAGACATGTATTTCACTAATGAACAACAGAAACTGGAAAGCACCTATTTAGTAATTCATAGAAACACTGCTTTTTTAGGAATTTTTTTCTAAAATTAAAAACAAATACACCAAGGCAACATTTCAAATTCTAAAGTTGTTCCTAAACGGCCCTTAATCTTTTTTTTGTTACTGGTCCACACTGTTAGTATTTGCAAGAAGTAATTGGATCGAGCGTTCCTTCTGTTCTCGTTCAGTTAATAACTGAAATTCAAACTAGAATGATCATTCAACCACAAGTCTTCCTTTTTGTTCCCTTTTTTTTATGCATCAGCTGAAAGCCATTCCTTAAGAAGCACCGTTTTAAAAGAGAATCAAGGTCAAACAGGACTAATTTACTTTCTGAGAACTGAGATGAAAGTTGAGAGAAACAAATTTAACTTAAAAATGACAATAATATCTACCTTATAGAAAAAATTACAATAACATCTATGCTGGCCAGTACACCACCATCATCAGGGGAAAAAAAGAATCTAAGGTCACTGCTTTCAGGAAGCACTAAACAAGAAAATGCAGGATTCTGTTTTGTTTTCCTCAGCCCTGGATGAACAGTTCCAATCTTTACAAACTACTTATTAATAGATTCTAAGGTATGGTTATTCAAATAATAATGCATAAATAACTCATGATTGTTATCATCCCATCCGACGCTATGAGATTTCCATATATGGTCTTCAATCAATAATGCCCATATTATAGCTCCAGATAAGTATAGGAGAGTAAGCTACCTACAGTCTATGACTTCATCTATTTCTTGTCAGTTTTTAATGAACTGGGCATAAAAAGCTCTACCATTTGCAAATTGAACAGGTCAGTGTGATTGGAAGCAACATTACTCCTACAGGGGATTTGATTCTCTCCAATTCTTGGAAGAGTTGTAAAAACTGAAATGTAAAAGTACCAATCAGTGTTCAGGATTTCGAAGGAACGCGTGAGTACCTCTTCTTTGTTCTTCTTGCCTCCAGTGAAGAGCTTGTATCCACCGTAGAAAAGCAAGCCCCATCCAGACAAAGATACAATCACAAACTGCAAGTTCCAGACATATAAATTTGACACTTCAACAAATATCAAAAGCCTCGAAAGCATGCCTATTGAGCAACAAAAGAGAGACAACTGATTCTGTGAACTACAATTGTCAGGTAAGAGTAATAGAATATTACTCTTTATCTTCTGGAATTACATTTTTTCTTCATCTCTACTAAGAAGACATTTGGCACAAATATCTAGTGATGATTTAGGGAAATAGGAAGATAGGTTTGAATTTTTGTATTTTTTTATTTTATTTTCAAACCAACCAATAACCATGTTACAAACACCAAACTTGCACAATCATTAGTTTATTAAGCTCCAGATACTTTACTCCTGATGAACACAAAATAACAAAAATGTACCCTAGAACTAAAGCATCAAATTAGAGAACTCACATGTTCTTCTTTCCATTGTGCAGGATTCATAGGTTCTTTCCAGCAATTGACCTTAGGTGGCCCGTGATGATCTGAAAATACATCCATTTTTTCAATATTATCAGTTACCATCACACACACACATACACATAAGTGGTACAATACATTCAGATATCAGCATCTTTACATTTAATTCATCCATAGCTACAGAGCCACATAAGAGAAATTACTAAATCGATCCAAATTGTTTTGGAAAAAGAGGATATGAGAGATTAGTACCAGCAGCGCCGGCAAGGCCGCGGCGCTGAGAAAGAGAAGCTGCTTGAGCCGTAGAGCTTGAGATGGGGAAGCGCGTGAAGGTTGCGGCTCGACGCGCCGTCATCGCTGCCAGTGAAGTTGCCATGGCTTTCAGCTTTCTTCAGCTCTCAGTTGTGTCAAATGGACATACGGTGGTTAGAATGTATTTATCGACCAACGCTCAGAATTCGGCCCAAACGCCTTGCTTTTTTAGTTTTTTATTTTATTTTATTTTCCCCCTTTCACTTTATTTGATACTACTTGTTGGTGAAATTCAATTAATTACAATTGAAAAATAAGATGAAGAAAATTAAATAAATATTTTTTTAAGCTCATCAATAAATATTTCGCTCTCTTTAAGGAGATTTAAGTTTATTGCGGTAGTATATTTATCGGTCCAGTAGTAATACTATTTATTTGTTTTCTCCAGGATACAATAATTCAACAACATCGTAAGACTCGAACTAACTCTGGACAAATTGTTATTTCTAAAACTCCACCAAAATGAACATGTTCGTGCAACATAAATAATATTCTCTTTTGTCGAGAATAAGTTGGAGACTTAGATTATTTCTTCTCTTAACTCTCTTTTTCACTACACCAAATTTATTTTTTTCACACACGCTACCAAATTATCCTCATTCCAAACACAAGGAAGAAACACCACTATTTATAGGTATATAATCTCTTTCATGAAATAAATAAAAAGGTAGTGGGATAACAAAATTGTAGAATATGTTTGGTGGTTACAAAATTTAATAGTGGGTAGTTAGTGGTAGATCATGACACTAGTAGTTTCATGAGTTACACCAAAGTAATGACAGCTTTCTTACCAATTTACAACCACTATCTCACACGGAATAATGTAATTTAATATTATATTTTTAATATTAAAATGCACTAACATCAACATTCTCCACTCATTTTAATATTAAAATAAGAGAATTTACCAGTTGAAGGGAGACTATGACTGCTTCAGTAGTGGTCTCAAACTTTAACTATGACTGATTTAGGAAAATAAAGTATCACTGCTTATACATAATAATCAAGGTGTTGACATGAGCTTTATTAGCCAGCATATTACGGCTTTGTGCTATCCCGGGTTTCATGAATGTTTTTTTGAGAATAAGCCCAATAATCATTGAAAGCGGCCTACTTCCATACCCACATAAGTGAAATCTGTCAAGGGTGCTCCTATAACTCTAACAACCCACTCATACGAGCTACAGATTTTCAATCATTACAGGATAAATGCACACACACTATAGAGATGGAATAAGAACAAATACTATAATAGTGCATTTCAAACCAAGCCATCATATAATTCGTTCTTCCCATTGAACTTGGTTATAGGATCTCTAGTCTCCAAGATGAGTTTCCTCATATATGACTTATAAATTTATGGGCTACAATCACATCCCCCTCAATGTACTCCAAGCTCTTTCTATTGCCAAAACCTTGGTTAGTGGATCTTAGAACTTTCTCCTTATACGTCTGGATTTACTATTTTAATAACGGTTTTATACTCTACCAATAGCAGTGATACTATCACAATAAATTGAAATAGTGGAAATTAATAATAAGGAATTTGAAATAATAAATCTCTCAACCACTTCGCTTCCTTACTAGCTGAAGCTACAACAATTAATTCAGCCTCTATAGTAGAGTTAGCAATTATTGATTGCCTTTTGATTTCCAACAAATAACACCACCTACCAAAGTAAAAAGTATAACCTGTAGTAGAACAAGAATCACTGTCACGACCCCAGTTCGCCCTCCGTGAACATGTTGTGATGGCACCTAGTCCCTATAACTAGGTAAGCCTAGCAATGCGGAATATCAACATAACTTGAGGAATAATAAAGTAAAAACTGATCAATCTAAAAGAAAGATTGTATATAAATGCCACTTGGCATATACAACCCAAAATAATACGGAAGTCTACAATATCACCCCAAAACCCAGAAACTCACGGGAACCACAGGCTAAAAGAATATAATACATTGCTCTAACTCCAGAATGTCTACACAACTGTAAGGAAGGAAAGACTTTTCACAGAAGCTGGAATAGGATAGAGACTCTTGGTCTGCGGACGCAGCAGATGTATCTCGAAGTCTCTGCTGGATCTCTCAACCTCGGGGATAGGGCGACTGAGTGGAGGTACCTGGACCTGCACATGAAAAATATGCGCAGGAAAGGGCATGAGTACACCGCAGCGGTACTCAGTAAGTGCCAAGCCTAACCTCGGTCGGGTAGTGACGAGGAAGGTCAGGGCCCTACTGAGGTTAAACAATATCATAGGAATTTACAGAAAGAAAACAGACAGTAATAATGAATACAACAGTGAAGTAAGACAGGTCAAACAAGGCAATAACAAAACACAAGAACAGGGTAAACACGGAGTACGAACAGCTCAACAACGATGGTAACAATGAGGATCTCCCAGGATACCGTCATATAGTCCTTTTCTCAATTGTCTAGTGGATCCCCCGGAATACCGTCCCGTAACCCATCATATGTATATCTGAAGGGTCTCCCGGGATACCGTCCCGTAGTCCAGCTATCAGTGCGCAGGGGGATCTCCCAGGATACCGTCTCGTAGTCCCAAAGTAAATATGCAGGGGGATCTCCCGGGATACCGTCCCGTAGTCCCAAAGTAAATGTGCAGGGGGATCTCCCGGGATACTGTCCCGTAGTCCCAAAGTAAATACGCAGGGGGATCTCCCGGGATACTATTCCGTAGTCCCAAAGTAAATGTGCAGAGGGATATCCCGAGATACTGTCCCGTAGTCCCAAAGTAAATACGCAGCCACAACAAGAAGACATTCAGAAATAGAGTGCAAAAATACAAGGAAACAAGTAGTTCTAGCCTAACATGCTTCACGCAGTACAATTAAAGCAACTTAAGCAAATAGGCAATTCAAGTCAATTAGGCATGTTTTTCTAAACTAACATAGGCTATTATTGCAAGTAAAATAAAGCAGGTAAGAAAGAAACTCAGTCTAAATATTTAAAGTAAAATCGGATTTTCAACAATTAGCACAAGTACGCGATCGTCACCTCACGTACAATGCATTCAATTACCAAATATCACATCCTAAGGAGAAAGGTCCCCCACACTAGGTTAGACAAGCCACTTACCTCGAACCGGCTCAAAATCAACTCGAAACCACACGTTTGCCACGAGTATCCGACTCCAAATGGCCCAAATCTATACAATTCAATTACATATCGTAAATAACATCTCATGCAACTGATATTTACGATTTAATTCAAGCTAAGACGCGAAATTAGGTAAAATGACCAAAACGCCCCTCGGGCCCACGTCTCGGAATCGGGTAAAAACTATATTTTTCGGATACCCATTCACTCACGGACTCATTCAACCAGAAACAATCGAAATCCGATGCCAAAAACCCCATAAATTTTCAGAATTTCGGGTTGGGGAAATTTCATCAATTTCCTATGGCTTTTCCCCCATTTTTGATAATTAAACTAAAGAAAACAACGGGGATTAATGGTCTAACAATGAATTAGGATTAGAAAATGTTACCTATGATCCTTCTCTTCAAAACCCACAGAAAATTGCCAATTCTTGAGAACATACACGAATTTTAGAATTATGAAATAAACTCTTGGATTTTTGGAATAAAACACACAGGGAATTCGCACCTGCGGTACCGCACCTGCGGAAAAAGCATCGCAGGTGCGAAATCACTTAAGTTACACTGGGGCCGCACCTGCAGTCGTTTGGTCGCGCCTGCGGTCCCTCACCTGCGGAACCCAGGTCGCACCTGCGGCCACTGGTCAAATCTCTCCTTTATCGCACATGCGATCAAGCCCCACGCGCCTGCGAGTCCGCACCTGCGGAAAAACCTTCGCAGGTGCGAAGACACCAGAAGATGCCTGGTTCAGCAGTAGCTAAGTCCCAAATTTTCTCCCGTTAAGCATCCGAAACAACCCCGAGGCCCCCGGGACCTCAACCAAAACCACCAACCAACCTTAACACCTTATTTGAACTAGATCGAGCCTTAAAAACACGTATCATAACATCAAAATCATCGATTATGCATAGGTTCAAGCCTAGAAACTTAGGAAAATTCTAGAATTCACATCCGACGCCGAAACACGTCTAAACTCATCCGAATAACCTCAAATTTTGCACACACATCCCAAATGACATGAAGGAACTAATGCAACTTCCGTAATTCCATTACGACCCTTGGATTAAAAATTCACTATCGGGCTGGAAACTCCAAAAATTCAAACTTCGGCATTTCAAGCCTAAATGAGCTACGGACTTCCAAAATACATTCCGCACACGCTCCCAACCCTGAAATCACCTAACGGAGCTAACGGAACCATCGGGTTTCCATTCCGAGGCCGTCTTCACACTTCTCCAACTACGGGCAACTTTCCAACACTTAAGGTCTCATTTAGGGACTAAGTGTCCCAAAACTCTCCGAAACTCAAAACCGAACGTCCCGACAATTCAATTTAGCCGAAATAGACTTGGGGAAAACAATTAATCGGGGATCAGGGCGTTAATTCTTAAGACGACCGGTCGGGTCGTCACATCCTCCTACACTTAAACATTCGTTCGTCCTCGAACGAGCATAAAGACATACCTTAAGGAGTGAAAAGATGAGGGTAACTGCTGCACATATCCTGCTCGGTCTCCCAGGTCGCCTCCTCGGCCGGCTGACCCCGCCACTGAACCTTTACCGAAGCAATGTTCTTTGACTTGAGCTTTCTTACCTGCCTGTCCAAAATAGCTACAGGCTCCTCAACATATGATAGATCCTTGTCCAATTAGACTGAGCTGAAATCCAAGACATGAGACGGGTTACCGTGATACCTCCGGAGCATCGAAAAATGAAATACCGGATGAACTCCTGCCAATATGGGAGGTAAGGCAAGATCATAAGCAACCTCCCCAACACGCCTCAATATCTCAAAAGGGCCAATAAACCTCGGACTCAACTTCCCTTTCTTCCCAAATCTCATAACGCCCTTCATAGGTGAAACCCGAAGCAGAACCCGCTCTCCGACCATATATGAAACATCACGAACCTTTCGGTCCGCGTAACTCTTCTGTCTGGACTGGGCTGTACGGAGTCTATCCTGAATCACCTTGACCTTCTCCAATGCATCCTGAACCAACTCTGTGCCCAATAGCCTGGCCTCACCGGCTCAAACCAACCCACCAGAGATCTGCACCTCCTACCATATAAAGCCTCATACGGCGCCATCTAAATGCTGGATTGATAACTGTTGTTGTAAGCAAACTCTGCCAATGGCAGGAACTGATCCCAAGACCCTCCAAACTCAATCACGCACGGAGCATATCCTCAAAAATCTGGATAGTGCGCTCGGACTGTCCGTCCGTCTGGGGGTGAAATATTGTGCTCAACTCCACCCTGGTACCTAAGTCCTGCTGAACGGCTCTCCAGAACCGTGAAGTGAACTGAGTACCTCTGTCCGAGATAATAGAAACTGGAATACCATGCAAACGAACGATCTCCCGAATATAAATCTCCACCGACCGCTCCGATGAATAAGTAGTTAGTACCGGAATGAAATGGGATGATTTGGTCAGCCGATTCACAATCACCCAAATAGAATCATGCTTCCTCAAAGTCCGAGGAAGCCCAACCACAAAGTCCATGGTGATCCACTCCCACTTCCACTCTGGAAGCTCAATCTGCTGAAGT
>ML369218.1:0-11991 GCA_005239525.1 Nicotiana knightiana
TCACTTGATTCAACCTTCTTACTCAATTGTACGATTGTTTCCTTGGCTTTGTCCAACGTCTTTCCAGTCTTTGCCAAAATGGAATCATAATCGTGCATCTTTTCCATCAAATTGGCAATGGTTCTCTGGTCTTTCCAACTTCTCACTGGCACCTCAGAGGTTTTCTTCATCTGTTGGAGCTGAACACGGAGGGTTTCATTCTCGCGGATAAGAATCTTCTTTTCACCTTCCGCCTCTTGCACTTGTAAGTTTTTCTCAAAATTGAGGTTTCTCAGGCTTTCTTCTAAGGCATGAATAGCTGCTTTGTATCCCTTTTCTTTTTCACCCCAAGCCAACCGTTCTTGGATTTTATCATCAAAGGCTTGAACATGCGGCCNAAAAATAGTTGTTCACAGTCACATCCCTAGCATCACCTCGCCGGACCTTGTCTTGAAGAACGAACAAGTGAGGGTCATCATACTCATGCTCCCTGGTACGGTCATAAAGAGAATACCTGGAGACCATGCAAGCCAATACCCGGTTAGGCTCCAAAATATCCAATCTTACAAGCTGGCCCACTAAGGCCTGAACATCCAATGCCAATGGTCTCTCTACTGCTGGAAGGTATGCTAACCTCCTCAAACTCTCTGCCCGGTGACTCAAAGCATCGGCCACCAGATTGGCCTTCCCAGGATGGTATAAAATAGTGATATTATAGTCTTTAAGAAGCTCCAACCATCTCCGCTTATGCAAATTAAGGTCATTATGGTTAAATAGATGTTGCAGACTCTAGTGATCAGTAAAAATCTCACAATGAACCCATACAAATAATGACACCAAATCTTCAAGGCGTGAACAATGGATGCTAACTCAAGATCATGCACCGGATAATTCTTCTCATAAGTCTTCAACTGACATGAGGCGTAGTCAATCATCCTACCCTCCTGCATCAAGACACAACCAATGCATATCCTTGAGGCATCACAGTACATGGCATAAGAACTTGAAGCTGATGGCAGAACTAACAGTGGATCTGTGGTCAAAGCAGTTTAGAGCTTCTGAAAGCTCTCCTTACACTCATCCGACCACCTGAATGGATCACCCTTTTGGTTCAATTTAGTCAAGGGCGAAGTAGTAGAAGAAAATCCCTCAAGAAAGTGACGGTAATAACCCGCCAAACCAAGGAAGCTCCTAATCTCCGTGGCTGAGGACGGTCTAGGACAACTATACACCGCTTCTATCTTTTTTAGATCCACCTGAATACCCTCCACGGACACCACGTGCCCAAGAATTCTACTAAACCAAGACAAAACTCACACTTGGAGAACTTTGCATAAAGCTTCTCCTCCTTCAGTTTCTGTAATACAATCCTCAAATGCTGAGCATGCTCCTCCTGGCTACGAGAGTACACCAGGATGTCATCAATGAATACAATAACGAAGGAATCCAAATATGGCTGGAATAAACTGTTCATCAAATTCATGAACGTTGTTGGGGAATTGGTTAGCTCAAAAGACATCACCAAGAACTCATAATGGCCATAATGGCTCTTGAAAGCTGTCGTAAGAATATATGAATCCTGAATCTTCAGCTGATGATACCCGGACCTCAAATCAATTTTGGAGAACACCCTCGCTCTTTGAAGCATGTCAAATAAATCATCAATACGAAGCAAAGGATACTTGTTCTTGACTGTGACCTTGTTCAACTGCCTGTAATCAACACACATTCTCATGGAACCATCATTCTTCTTCAGAAATAGAACCAGTGCACCCCAAGGTGACACACTAGGCCAAATAAACCCCTTATCTAGGAGTTCCTGAAGTTGTTCTTTTAATTCCTTCAACTCCGCTGGTGTCATATGATACAGTGGAATAGAAATAGGCTGAGTGCCTGGCACCAAATCAATACCAAAATCAATATCCCTGTCAGGCAGCATGCCTGACAGCTCTATAGGAAACACATCCGAAAATTCATAGAACACTAGAACATACTCAATAGTGGGAGTCTCTGTACTGACATCCCTCACAAAAGCCAAATAATATAGACAACCTTTCTCAACCATACGTTGAGCCTTCAAGTAGGAAATCACCCTACTCGGTACATAATCTACAGAACCTCTCCACTCAACCCTCAAAAATCCCGGCATCATTAAGGTCCTGGTCTTAGCATGGCAATCTATAACAGCACGACAAGAAGATACCCAATACATTCCCAATATCACATCGAAGTCAACCATACTGAGCAATAATAGATCCACTGGGGTCTCCATACCCCTATTAGACACCACATATGACCGATACACACGGTCCACAACAATAGCATCGCCCACAGGACTATATACATGAACAGATGAAACTAAAGACTCACAGGGCATATCCAGAAAATGAGCAAAGTATGAGGAAATATACGAATAGGTGGAACTAGGGTCAAATAATACGAAGGCATCTATGTGACAAATGGAGAAAACACCTATGATTATGGCATCTGAAGCCATAGCATCTTGTCTGGCTGGGAGTGCATAGAAACGGGCCTGACCACCACCTGAGCGACTCGACTTGATTATACTTTTGCCTATATTATTCTGACCTCTAAAATTACTTCTCCCTTGTCTTCAGTAACCAAAATATAGGAGTGTGAAGCTGAAGAAGATGAAGCTTGATATCTTCTCCTTATATATTTATTTAAGATACCATTCTGAGCATATTCCATAGTTATAATACCAATGGGAGCAAAATTAGTCAAAGAAACTATTCGGGCAATGTAGTCCCTATATTACTTCATCAAACATTACACCCATTCTAGAAAGCTGGTCAAGGACATCCTAAAAATTATTTATATGATAAGAAATAGGATTGCCCTCTTTATATTAAATATTCATCTATTGTTTCAGCATGAACAACTTATTATTGTTAGTCTTCGAAGCATAAAGCGTCTCGAGCTTTTCCCAGAAAAACTTCTCGTATGTGTCTCATTCACTGTCACAATCAAAAAACCTAACCTGTCGTGATGGTGGCAAGCCGACATTCTCAATATGCTTTCATTATATGTAATCGAAGTGAGCTAAAACAGTTAAACTTAACAGAAGATTTACATAACCGCAGGGTAAAGACCCAAAACTCAAGAGCAAAATAATAACTCGACATCGGGGTGTCACTAAGTCATGAGCATCTAACAACAATCTAAAAACAAAATCTACTATAGTTTGTTCCAAATGCCAAATAAAAGAGAAAATAAGATGATAAGAAGGAACAAGGACTGCGAACACCAGCAACTACCTCGTAAGTCTCCGAAAGTCAGTGTTGACCCAAGTCACTGCATAGTTTTGAAGATTGGCAAATGTCTGACTAGTTGAACCAGGTCCATCAGAGCACACAACGTGAACTGACGAGCTGGCACATGAACCGTATACGCTTAGGAGATGTTTTGAATATGAAATATCAGTGTATAAAGAGATTTTCTCATAATACGAAAAGGTTGCAAACTGATCTGATTAATTAAAGTCGAATTCATCAAGGAAAGTAACAACATAAAGGAAGTTGAGTTTGGTTCGAATTGGTTCACCCAGGTAGAGTTGAACTAGAATTGGAAGACAAGCTCAACGACTGACTCTATAAATACTTGATGTATTTCTACTGGAATTGAGCACGCACAAATGCAAAAGTGAATCAAGATCTGAAAGCAAAATTCCCAAATATTTTGCAAGCAGATTCATTGTGTGATGCAAAGGCTACAGTTCAACTAGAAGAACTAGTTCCATCAAACTGATTATTGATTCTAGTTGATTGTAGTAGGAATTTTTAATATTGTATCTTTCAGCTTTCATAGAAGCAATTGTAATAGGTACGTATTGATCAAGTTAGAGTTAACTTGAAGTGTGTAGAAATTAGCCAGGGGCTAGTTACTACAAAGGGATTAGAGTTAATCGTTAGGATTACAAAAGAGTTTATTTTGTAAGTTCGTTTGGCTCAGAGTTTTTAGTGAAGAGTTGAGCAAATCCTACTAAGGATTAGGTCGTCTTTTTTTCACCTTTTGGGCCAGGTGTTTTCCACGTAAAAATCTCTGTATTTTTACTTTACTGCTTTTTATTATTCTGCAACAGTAGTAGTTGAAACACCAAGAAGAACCAGGTTCTTCTACTGAGACAATTATTCTTGTGTGGTATTGAAGTCTAAAACATCAATTGGTATCAGAGAAGGTTATCCTTGAAAGGCTAACACCTTGGAGAAGATCAATATGAGTGTACCACTTGGAATTGGGAAGGTTAATCAATTGCAAGGCCGCCACTCTTCAATTGCAAGGCCGTCAATCAATTGGGAAGGACATAGTCACTGATGATCCTCTAGCAACTATAATGAAGACTGCTGAAGGTATATATATACCAAAGACAAGAGCAGATTGCACTGCTGAGGATTTAAAGAAATGGGAGAAGAATGCAAACGCCAAAAAGTGGCTAGTGTGTGGACTAGGTCCGGACGAGTACAACAGAATCCAAAGTTGCACCACTGCCAAAGAGATCTGGGATACTTTGCAAGTAGCCCATGAAGGAACACCTCAGGTAAAAAGGTCAAGAGGTACTCTACTATACTCTTATGATGAAAACATCACTATGAAAGAAGGAGAGAGTATCCAAGATATGTACACAAGGTTCACAACCTTGACTAATGAACTGAAGTCTCTTGGAAGAGTCATTCTTGAAGAGGAAAGGGTTGAGAATATCCTAAAAAGGGTCTTGCCTATTTCCTGGGAAAGCAAAATCACTGCTATCGAGGAATCCAAGAATATGGCAACCCTGAGATTAGATAAGCTGATTGGAAACCTCACTGCCTATGAACTGAGAAGGAAGACAATGGAGATGGATTGTCCAAAGAAAGAGAGGAGTCTAGCACTAAGAATCATTGAGGGAGCAGATCTGGAGGATGATGAGATGGCCATGATCACCAAAGAATTCAGAAACTCAGAAACTTTCTCATGAGGAAGAAGGGCATCTCTAGAGGAGGAAACTACAACAAAGAAAAGCTCCAGAAAGGCCAACCAACGAGGAATGCTATAAATGTGGTAAGACTGACCATCTCATCAAAAACTGTCCTCAGTGGGAAGTAGAATGGAAAAAGGAGAGATATGAAAGAAGGAATAGGAAGAAGGAAAAGGTCCAACCCAAGAAAACCACAACAAAGGCTATGGTTGCTGCTTGGGGGGAGACTGAAGATCAGGCGCTCATGGCCATTGGAGAATCTGATGAGGAATCACATGAAGAACCAGAGTTAAGTATCTCCCATCTTAAAAACAAAGTAAAGTTCCTATCTAAGGAAAAACTCTCTGAGTTGCTACTTGATTTCATAGATGATTCTGAGGAAACAACCAAAGAGAATGATTAACTATCTAAAGAATGTGCAATGCTAAAAGCAAAGTGCATGAACCTGGAAATCAGAGTCAGTGAATCTGAAAAGAAAAACACTGACTTGTTGAACCAGGTTCATCCACTTGAAACTGAGATTCTAGAACTAAAATCTGAAAACTTAAAGCTAAAAAGAAAAACACTGACTTGTTAAACCATGTTCATCCACTTGGAAATGAGATTCTAGAACTAAAATCTGATAATTTAAAGCTAAAGCTAGGATCCAGTAAAAAGCTTGTTGATTATTCTCATATCATGTTAGAAGAAAATGTGGGAAAACTAGATGAATGCCAAGGAACAGATAAGAACTCTTAACGAAGAACTTGGCAAAGTCAAACATGAATTAGATCAAACTTGTAAATAGAATAAATCATCTGATGCGCTGATATGGCTTCAAGAATCATAGTAGCAACATGAGAGGGATTGGCGTTGGAAGTCAATTGCCCAAGTAGGATCCCAAAAGCAAGTATCTCACTTTCCCTGAGAATAAAATCTGCAGCCATTGTGGTAAGACTGAGCACTACAAATATGAGTGTACTGCAAAAGAGCAGGCCAGTCGAAAAAATGAGAGGTTTGTAAAAAGGAAAAATTGGCTACCAAATTGGGCCAGGAAAAATTTGATTCATCCGTTCTCTCTTAGAAAAGAACCAAACTAGTTTGGGTTCTTAAAACTAACCCTTGATTCTTTTGTAGGTTCAAGTGAGAGGAGGCATCAAAATTTGGCATTTGGATAGTGGCTGCTCAAAGCATATGACTGGGAACATGGAACAGTTCCTTTCACTTGAAAGTCTCAAAGGAGGAAATGTCTCCTTTGGAAACGGAAAGAAAGGTGAAATTATTGAGGTTGGTAAGGTAGGCAAGGATGACACAAGATCCATTGAACATGTGTATCTAATAGATGACTTGAAATATAGCCTGATCAGTGTATCACAACTGTGTGACAGAGGTAACCTGGTTGCTTTTACTTCCACAAAATGTTTTGTGATTAACCTGCNAATCTATGTCATAGACTTGTCCATACTGTCTAAAATGAACTCACTTGCCTAAGTGTGTTGGATAGTGATCCCCTCCCGTGGAACAAACGACTTGTTCATGCGAGTCTAACTCAGCTTAACAAACTAGTCTCTAAGGACTTAGTGGTAGGACTTCCTAACATTAAGTTCAAGGAGGACAAAGTTTGCGAGGCATGTGCTAGGGGGAAGCATGTAAGGTCCTCTTTCAAAAGTAAGAAAATAGTCAGTACCACCAAGATGTTGGAACTGGTTCATATGGATCTAGGTGGTCCTATGAGAACTCTGAGTAGAGGAGGTAAGAGATATGTAATGGTGCTAGTTGATGATTATTAAAGGTTCACTTGGACCTTATTCCTGACATCTAAGGATGAATCATTTGATATGTTCACCTCATTTGTCAAGAAAACTCAAAATGAATTAGGACATCAACTGGCATCAATAAGATTTGACCATGGTACTGAATTTGAGAATGCTAAGTTTGCTGAGTTCTGTGATGAACATGGTGTTAATCATAACTTTTCTGCTCCTAGAACCCCACAGCAAAATGGGGTTGTGGAAAGGAAAACTAGAACTCTTGAAGACATGGCAAGAACCATGCTCCTATCTTGCAAACTTCCTTACAGCTTCTAGGTTAAAGCAATAAATACTGCTTGCTACATAATCAATAGATGCATGACTAGACCTCTAGTAGAAAAAACTCCCTATGAATTACTCAAAGCGAGAAAGCCCCAACATATCCCACTTTAGGGCTTTTGGATGCAAGTGTTTTGTAGACAATAATGGAAAAGATTCCCTAGGAAAATTTGACCCCAGAAGTGATAAGGGAGTATTCTTGGGATATTCATCACATAGTAAAGCTTATAAAGTGTATAATAAAAGAACTATGTGTGTAGAAGAAAGTATACATGTTGTCTTTGATGAAACTAACATTCTTGCTGAGAGACAGGAACCTGAAGATGAGGAGCTTGGACTGGTAAGAAGCAGTGATCACACTGAAGCAAGCATGAAAGGTGGAACAGGTGATGGACCAGGGTCAACTACCCTAAGCATCATGACAGGGGGAACTCAACTTATGCAACCTGGCACTGATCCTGCTCTACAGCAACAAGATATCATGGAATCATCTAGGAATGAACACCTGGTACTTAAGCCACACAGATATCAGAGTTCTCACCCGCTTGAGAACATCATAACAGATTTGGCATCTGGAATCAAGACAAGATCATCGTTGAAAAATCTGTGTGCATTTGATGCCTTTCTATCCATGATCGAACCAAAGAACATTGGGGAAGCCCTACAAGATGCTGATTGGGTAAATGCCATGCAAGAAGAGCTGAATCAGTTTGAAAGAAGTCAAGTATGGCACTTGGTACCCAGGCCATTGGATAGATCTGTAATTGGCACCAAGTGGGTCTTCAGGAACAAGCTCGATGAGGATGGAATTGTTACAAGGAATAAGACAAGATTAGTTGTTCAAGGATATAGTCAAGAAGAAGGAATTTACTATGATGAGACCTTTGCCCCTGTGGCAAGACTGGAGGCAATCAGACTTCTTATAGCATTTGCTGCACACATGAAATTCACTCTTCATCAGATGGATGTTAAGAGTGCCTTTCTAAATGGTTATCTGAAGGAAGATGTATTTGTCAAGAAACCTCCAGGTTTTGAAAGCAAGGATTCACCTGATCACGTATACAAACTCGACAAGGCTCTATATGGTCTCAAACAGGGACCAATAGCATGGTACAAAAGATTATCAAAATTCCTGCTAGAACATGGGTACAAACGAGGCAAAATTTATAGTACCTTGTTGTTAAGGGAAAAAGGTAAGGATCTTCTTGTTGTGAAAATATATGTGGATGATATCATATTTGGAGCGACTTCTGAAAAATTGAGCAAGGAATTTGCTATGCTAATGGGGAGTGAGTTTGAGATGAGTATGATGGGTGAGCTAAACTTTTTCTTAGGCTTGCAAATTAAGAAAAACCCAAATTGAACAATGATCCACCAACAAAAGTACGTGAAAGAACTGCTCAAGAAGTTTAAAACAGAAGACTCAAAGGAAATAGACACTCCCATAGCCACAACTACAAAATTGGATATGGATGAACCTGGTTCATCTGTTGATCAGAAGCTATACAGAGGGATGATTGGGTCTCTATTATATCTCACTACCAGCAGACCTAATATTGTGTTCAACGTGGGACTGTGTGCTAGGTTTCAGGCAAATCCAAAGGAGTCACACCTCACTGTAGTGAAGAGAATTTTGAGATATTTGAAAGGCACCACTGCTTTGTGCCTTTAGTATCCTAAAGGTAGTAATTTCGACCTTGTAGGATATGCTGATGCTGATTATGCAGGTTTACTGGTTGACAGGAAAAGTACTTCAGGTATGGCTCACTTTCTGGGTATGAGCCTTGTGTCTTGGGCTACTAAGAAACAAATTTCAGTAGCCTTGTCTACTGCTGAGGCTGAATATGTGGCTGCAGTCTCCTGCTATGCTCAGTTGCTATGGACCAAAAAATAACTCATGGACTTTGGTATAGATGTGGGATGCATTCCTATTTTCTGTGATAACACTAGTGACATTAGTATGACGAAGAACCCGATTCATCATTAGAGAACTAAGTACATAGATGTTAGGCACCACTTCCTGAGGGATAACTATGAAAAATGAATGATCTCAATTGAATTTTGTGCTACTGATCAACAAAATGCAAATATCTTTACTAAAGCACTGAGTAGGGAGCATTTTGAGAGAAACATGCTTGAATTAGGGATGATTAAAATCACCTGATTGAAAAAAAAATTGAAAAAAAAATGATGAATTTCTTTTTTGGCTAGAAACACTAACATAGATAATCAACCAGTCTAATCATTGCTCAGCATCATGACTTTACTGTCATACTCTCTTTCCATGTATTAATATGATTCTTTGGTTGATAATGATGTTTCTCGATCTTTGTAAATTGAGGCAAATTAAGGACTTCAACATGATGAACTAGGTTCATCTCTGCTGGTTCATCTGACTGACAAGGTACGTGTTCTTCTCAATACAATTATTAAACTAATTACAGTCACACATGAGCAGAATTCTATCTATATTTGGTTCATTTCAAAGTCTTTGTACTAATCCCTAAATGAACCCGTTCCAAGAAGTCACATCATTACTCAATTAGCCTAGAAGTAGGGAACTCTTAACCGTCAAATCAATGACACTCCTACAACTATAAGAGTTCCACTTGAATAAATTTTCTACCCGTTGTATAATTAATAGCCATATCTTATATAAGGGTCATAATTACTCTCCTCTTCATAAAGTAATCGTCGAACCTAGATCATTAGTCTTCAAACCCAAAAACTGATCACTCTTTCTTTTCTTCCTAAACTTCACTCATAATCATGTCCTCACCACCATCTGCTTCATATTCTTCATTACCAAATCGTGGTTACGATGGAGGGAACTATGAAACAGATTCAAATTCTCCATCAGTATACAGTTCTCAATCTTCAGGAAAAACCACAACCCCTGCCATTCCTGAAAACCCTTATGTTCCAGAACCCACATCTGAACCTAACCCATCCCCTCGTGGTCGTCGTGTAAAGGTTCTTGCAAGAAAATCAGTGGCTTCTGGGTCACGTGCAAAATTATTGGAAGCAATTCTGCAGGCTAAAAATGATAAGAATTCTGAATCATAAAGTGAATCTTTTAAATCAGCCAACAAGGATGAAGCACCTGGTTCATCAAATTCTGAACAAGGTAATCTCAAGGCAATTTCTGAGTCTGCTAATGCTGAGAACAAGTTTGTTCTGGTTGGGTCGGTAGTGGATGTTGAAGTGCCTAGTAGGCAAAGAAAATCAGAAAAAGGTAAAGTTCTTGCGGGAAAGGGATTTGGGGAGGATGGTACTACATTGACTATTTGTTGTCCCATTCCTGAAAAGGTTGGAGAAGATGTCATAGAGATAGGGGGAAGTGTAATCGAGGAAGCAACTGTAGGTCTAGCAAGCTTCAAGAAGTAGATGAACCTGGTTCATCTGGGGACGAGACACTAGCTGAAAGGCTAAGAAAACTGGGGGAGTCCTATAACCCTAAGAAAAGGAGGACTCAGAAGACCAAAAAGTCTTCTAACCCAGTTCCTTCCAAGAAGAGGAAAACATCTGTAGTAGCCGATGCTCCTGTTCCTAAGGTGCGTGCTACACATAGTGCTGTGAGAGAGGAAGAAGAACTACTTGAGAAGGCTCTACTTGAGAGCAAGAAAAAGATAGCTGCAAAGGGAAAGGCTAAAGTGGGAGAGCCTGTAGAGGTTGTTGTTTTGAGAAAGATGATGATAGAGAGTGGAGTGGAGAAGATCAGGGGGAATTTGGTGGGGTGACTACTGACAGAATCACCTTGTTTGGTAAAAGAACAATTTTGAAGGGAAAGTTGGTGAAGGATCTTGAGGAACTCGGGATGAGATACCTGTTGGACACACTGGATGTTCAGGGGTGGAAGAACATGGTTCTTCAAATTGAAGGAAGGTTGGCTAGAGCTGAACTGGTGGAGTTCATGGGTAATGCATTGGGTCAAAGACGGCAGGGTCACTGATCACGATCAACTATTTCTAATAAAAGACTAAACGTACGTTGCAAATATAATCCGAGGTATTATGCCCAGCGTCAATCCCACAGGGAATTAACGTATCAATCAAGTCTTTAGAATACGCAACTTGTACTCAATCAATTCTCTCAAGACTGTTTGAATATAAATTGGTGATGTTTTACTAATTCTACTGAGAATAATAATAACTAACAATTACTAACAATGTGTTGTAAACAAGTATGATAAACGTCTAAGGTTATGGTTTCCCCCGTTGGTGAACTTACTTCTCGGATATTTCATATAACTTGGTTAATTATCTCTATCAATCATGAACACTCTATATACCATAAATCTCTCTCAAGTAATTATGATAATTTACTAGACGCACTCTCTCAAGCTACACTAGCTAGATNATGGTGTTGTTCAACAATTACCTAAATATGCATTCTCTCTAAAGTAGATACATACTAAATAGGCACATCTAATTGATGGCCATTCAATTAACTACAACAAAAACGTAGTTGAACAAATAGAGATGAACAATCAACCAAACTATATTAATATCACCATAAGTTTATCCCCCAACGGGTTCCACCAAAACCCTAGATTAAGAAAATTAACTACTTATATTAATAAGAGTGAATTCTAATAACTTGCATAATTGAACTACAAAATAATAAATAAAAGCTATAAAAATCAATGTTTGCTTCACTGAGTAGTAATCCACAGGTTTTTTCTTCACTTCAATGGCTTCTCCCCTTAAAGTTGTATTTTTGGGTCTATTTATATGTTTGGGATAAACCCTCAACGTGTAGGAGACTTCTATTCCAACCGGAAAACACTTAAAATTCTTCAAAACTTGGATTTGACCGGATCAGAGGCCAGGCGTTACAGGCCAAACGCCTGGCCAAGCCTGGCGTTTGGGCTCTGGCGCCTGGATAACGCCAGGCTAGGCCTGGCCTTAAGGCTCAAATGCCCGGCTATAGCCCGGTGCACTCCTCTTCGCCTCTTGAGCGTATTTT
>MDKJ01117578.1:0-41947 GCA_005239525.1 Nicotiana knightiana
TTCTTCTATTGAGACAGCACTCGAAAATTGGGTACCACACAAAGTAACCTATCTTCTTGTGTGATATTGAAGTCTAAAACATCAACTTTATCTTTAGGGTGTGTCAATATGTGTCTAGACAAACTTTTCGTCCCCCCGACCTCCAACAAATTTAAAAGCTAACTCTTTGCCGCAAGTTTTACACTTAGCTTTGTTTTTTTCTCTTAGTTGAATAAAAAATAGCCAAACAAGAGATGTTTCGCTCTGTTTAGAAGGTTGTCTAGAAAAAGTGGGGGTAGTAACATGAGGGTGAGATGGGGAATCATTAGGATTATTATCAGTTGGGTTAACTTCAGCAACATGACTAGTGGGTGTATTGTCATCCGGTTGCGTTTCATCAAAATCTATATTTTCATCATCATTTTCCTTATTATTTTCATCAATAGTTGGATTATCATAAAGAGCATTCATATATTCATGGTTTAATTGTTCACCTGGTGCAATATCATAGTAAAATTGACTATCGGTAAATTGTAATAAAGTATTATCACTATCAAGAATAGCAGGTGTAGGACAGGTAACATATTTGGGTCGGGGAGCCGGGGGAAGTGGAGGAGGAACAACTTGGCCACTAGATTCACCAATCTTGGATTTTCCCTTACTTTTACTAAACATTTTTTTAAAGAATAGTCCATCTTAATTATAATTATACAAAGAAAAACAAACAAAACTATAATATTAAAACTTAAGAGTTGGAACAAGTTTACCGAACTGACGAACAACTTGTTGAAAATTAATTATCGTTGAAGACTTGAATACTTCAATTCACCAACTTCACAATTTTTCACAAATTGCAACAATAAAGTAAGCAATTATAGAAGAAAATTAGAGAGATTGATGATTTTTTGAGAAAAATAAAAGAATAAAGAGGTATTTATAGTTGAAAATAGGGAAAAAGTATAATTATAAAAAGTTTAGGGTTAAAACAAGTTTTGGGGTTAAATGGCTATTTTAGAAATAACCAACAGCTAGAAACGACCATTTTTTAAATGAACCAACGACTAGAAATAGTCATTTTGGCAGAATTTTTTATTTATTTAAAAATAGTTGTTGGGTCGATTAGGCCCACTTAGAACCGTTTAGGACCGGTCGAACCGACCCACTTACCAGCCGGCCCCGGGCCCAAACGGTCCCGGTCTCGCGGGCCTTTATCAAGGGACCGATCCACCTGGAAGCCCACCCTCACTTGCTCTCGGTCCTAAACAGTTAGGCCCGTTTAGGCCTACTACCCATTTGGGCTCGCGGACTTGGGCCGGGCCCGGGCCTAACCGGCCTATATGCCACCCTTAGGGTTAGGGTAATTTTTAAAACTTCATTAACGGTAGGGGTGAGAATGGACGAAAAGCATAACGGGGGTACAAGTAAACAATAAACAATAATAGAGGGGCAATTTTGGTCCTTTTCCCTTTCATATATGTATTTTCAAATTCGAATTTTTTCCTAATAAGCTAAAATATGTACTTTGACTAGCCAATTCCAGAAATGTATTGTTTTTGGGAGAGTACAAAAAATTTAGAAAACCAATACAGACAAATTTTTCTATAACGGTATCATTTGTTTCGAAATTTTATGGCTTTTATAGTGAATGTCTGTTATACACCTACTACAACATTTGGCGTTTGAATATATTTTGGCGATTATAGACAAAAATTATCCAAAAAATATTTTTTTCTTTTTTAATATTACATATAAAGGTAAAAAATATTTAAATTCAAAATCTCAAAAGATATGAATTTTTCACGAATTAAATGCTAAAGAAATCTAATACATTATTAAAAAATTTCAAAACTAAACGTACTAACATTTAAACTCTAAGGCACACAATTAAATCTTTCAAGATTGATGGAAAAACTCAATAATTGCATCTTGTTTCGTAGATTCCAGTCTCTTACTAGCGGTATGGCGCTTGAATCGGCCAAGATTTGCATCCAAACTTTTAGCACAAGGATATTCAATTGTTTTTCCGTGAAGACAATCTAAGGATATCGAATTATTGTTATCTTTATGATATATTTTTATTATAAGTTTTATATTAAAGTTATAAAATATTTGATGAAAATATTGAGAATTATTATTAATAATAATCTTAGAAAACCTACATGGTTGTTATAGAAGGGTAATTTTATAAAGAGCTTACTGTCATAAAGATGGATGTTACTGTAATAGTCTTATAGGTAGAAAACTGTTATAGAGAATTAAAATATAACATTAAAAATCGATCCTGAGAAAAATTGGCTTTTATAGTGAATAGTTATTATATAAGGGATATTATTATAAGGAGGTATAACTCTAAAAGTGAGGAGACTCAAGATTCAAGAATAAAGGGTAAGAGGGGAAAAACATTAAAGTCAAACCGCAAATAAATGCGATTTGTAAGTCGCGAACGCGACGTGTAAAGTACGTAATTGTATCAGTCAATCTGAACTAGCACACAGTCGCTAAATACAAACGGGTTTTGGCTAACAGTTTCCCTTCCACGATCAGAACCGTTCGCCGCTGCCTCCGATGTATTCCTACGCCATTTCCGACGGCGAATGAAGTAATGTGGGCTAAAAAATAACTACATTCAACCTTCAGTTCCTTCGCTACTTCGTCCGAGAAAAGGCCCTACTCAAAATCTTCTGATTTTCAGGTAATTTCTATAACAGGTAATTTCTACTATAAACAATCCATTAATTCTAGGTATTATTTTTTAGTTTTGCGCATTGATATATAACAAGGTTTCACCTTTTTCATTTAAACATGGATTTTGCTCAATTTAAGTTTGAAATTTTCCATTTTTTTCCTCTTTTCAAAATCCGAGCTCCTTTCTGTTGATTATGATCTTGTGGGTGTTAATAGTTGTTTTGAATTTGCATCATTTTGTGGTTTTTGAGTTTGTACTTTGCTCCCAAAGTTTAATTTCCTCACTCGAATTAGCATTTTCCAGTAGATGACACTAATAACGGTGAACTCTTTGTTTCTATAAACACTCCACATTTTTATGGCCCGTTTCATTTGGTCTTTGCTTTGGCCTTTCTCCAGTTCTGAATTTGGTACACTCGACCCATTTATTCCCGCATTTCTCCGATTCACATATCGCCATATTGTAGTACTCTTTGTCTAGCACAGGTTTTGTCAAGAATGGAATATTGTGGTTGTCAATTGTCATTGGGTTTAGCACCAATATTGGTTAGTTCATATTGCCAATTGAAAATTCATTAGTCGCCTGCAGCCAATCATCAAATGTCTGTCCAGTGTTCCTGTTAGCAATTGAGTGAAACCCACTGAGAATTGATATTTAAAGGAATATCAGCTGCCCTGTCATGAAACGACAAAGCCTCTGTAGCAACAAACATTTCCAGTGCATTAATCCTCAAGTTCACATAGTCACAGTTCAGGGGTGCATTTTAGTACAAATATTCTCTGCTTGTAAGGAATCTCTTCATTTCAGGAATCTAAAAAAATAAATTGCAAGTCTTTAGTGCGTTTCAATTAGCCACAATTTTTAACTGCACAGAGTACGGATATTCTCTGCAACATGGTCAAGAGTCTGGAAAGAGCAAAATGCATTCAACCACTGAGACTTAAGAGTTGCAAATTCTAAATGAGCTTCATACAACATTGAGTTTTATAAGACTCATTTGAAGAATGCGATTTGAGTTAATGCCACTCCTTGACGGCTCTTTACGTCGGTTAACTTAGAACGCAGGAAAGTTGCATTCCATGTATGAGTTTTGCATATTTTTGGTATTCTCACAAAAAGTACATATTCCTTGAATTTTGTAGCCAACAGATGAACGCTTTGGGAAAAACATCCCTTCATTCTTTCCTCCAAGAAGAGCCAAAGTGCTAAAGGGGTTTTAGGGTGTAGTTTCCTCAGCTTGTTTTTGCAATAACAATATGCCAATCAAATGGTAATGATTCTTGAATTTTATAAGCAAAGTAACATTTTCTGTAGATTTTGGTGCATTTGCTTATATTTTATGTGTACACCGTGTTACTTTGTCTGCCCCTAGGGTCTTGCACTGGCAGCCAAATGCAGGCACACAGTCAACACTCAAATACTAACAGAAGTATCTCAGTGTGTTGAGAGTATAAATGGGGTTAAAGAAGGAAGGGGGAAAGCTACTCTTAGCTTCTACAAACCCATGCTCCGAGGTATTTCATTACATAATTAACCGTGTAATCTATTTAATAAATACTAGTATTATCTATGCATTTTTTGTTTATACCTGTGTTTTACAATAAAGGGTGGTTTTTTCCCTCTGAATGCATTAAAAAAATTGGTTTTTAGCATTTTTTGTTGATACCTGTGATTTACTATACATGAGTGCTTTTTCCCACCCTCTGAAATCATTAAAAAGATAGGATTTTTGGGTAGGTTTTATCTTCCGTAAGGTAAATTATTAATAAGCAAAGTAGTTTTGGAAATTTGGGTCCGAATAGAGCAGAATGGTTATGAGGGTTCTTTGCTTTTTTATTTTTGGAATAAGGTAAAAGTTTATTCATGTACCAACCTGTGATTTACTATAAAAGGGTGATTTTTCCCCTCTGAACCCATTAAAAAGATTGGATTTATAGGTAGGTTTACTCTTCTGTAAGATAAACTATTTATAAGCGAAGTAGGATTGAAATGATTTGGAGGATTTACCTAGCTGACACTAAATGTCTAGTTAATTGATTGATGGATTGTTCCTCTTCTGTAAGGCAGCCGTTTGGAAGTGTGTTAAACCCGCGTAGGAGCATGAGTAAGAAGAATTTTACACAGACAAAATGGGAGGGGCAAGAGGATGTGAAGATTTACAAGGTAAAAAATTGAAAATGAAATGTTAGGGTGAGGATGTAAAGATCTATAGGGTAAAAGATTGAGAATGAAAAGTTAGGGCTCTCACTGACCAGCCTTTGGTAAGTCTGAAAACTTGTACTTTGGGAAAAAAAGAAGGTGGTCCTTCTAGGCAATATAAACAGATGCACACAAGCATTGACATATATGTTAGCGATAAGTTTAAGCTATTCATTCTCAGGTTAGTTAGGCTTGATAGTGCATATATTGTGCACATGTGAACCTGCTTCAACGTTGCATATCATTCTTTTTATAAAGGAGAAATATCCCGAGGCAGTGGTGCACGGTTCGGAACTCGATGTATAATGGGCCCACCCATCTACATTTTCCCACTTAAATACCTAGTTTTTGCCTGTGACAGGCTTTGAACCAATGATGTACGTCTCCTTACACATCACGCGTTGCCCTCCTCGTATCACTAGGCCAAATCCCCTGGTGCAACCTTGCTGTCATTTTTGTGAGTACTTTTGCACCTTTATAGGAGATTTGATGGTGGAGTGACTTTTTTTTCCCTCTTAGTAGAACAAGCAAATGCTTTGGAGTTTCCCTGTGATTTTTTGGGTATTTCGCTTCAAGAACAGCCAAGTATTACTTTGTAATTAGAGGGCAACGGTTGATTTTGGTAGCAGAGTCATCAATTCAGACGATAATGGAGAAGTTGCAGTCTTACAAAACAAGGGTTGCACTTAATTTTGAGGTTTGTATTACTGAGATCTGCAAATCGTTGTTCTTACTGCAGGAGGATGATTAACTTATCTAGCACCATCCACAGGCTTGGCTTTGTAAATCTAAATGTCTATAAGTCATATTATCCGCATTTATTGTGCTTCAATTATTTGTGTAGATTGAAGAACTTCACGGTGATGACTGAATACATATCTGGGCCCTTAAACTTGCCCTTAGACACCTGAACTATTCTCTCAGTGGCTTCTTTGCCGTGTCACCAGCGTGTGTGAAACACGCATGTTTTTCTTAACTGTTTCAACTCATCTGTGTCCAATAGGTACAGTTTGAATAGAGGTTAATGCTTAATAGGTCATGAGCTTACTAAGTATCTAAATCTAAAATCCTGGCAAGTTTAGGTGTCTATGTATTCAGCCTAACATAAACTTTAAAGAATTGTGTTATCCAGTTGGGTGGCCATTGGCCAGCTATACAGGACTCATTTTTGAACTAGCCAAGCTTTTATTTTTTTGCAACACCAAAAGCACCATATGTTGCTGGTGAAGGTTGTCTGTTCTCTATGGTGATTCTTAGAAGATAATTTTCCGTACTTACTTTGATTTATCATCCAGAATTCTAAAAATGGACTTACTTAGCGCTACTTCATAATTCTCATTAAAATATTTGACTTACATAGGGTTCCAATATCAACTTGGTGACTTCCAGCTGCGAGTGGGCAAAGTTGTTCCAATCCTCTCTGAGAGCTTGAGGGGAATAGTTATGGAGGTATTAAATAGCTTTAGATATTTATTCTCTGTTGAATGCTTGTTATGTGGTTAAGCCTTCTCCGGATTATGCTTGTTATTCTGCATGGAGAAGAATTGATTTATTGTGCTTTCCTAAAATAATTACTACATGCTTGTTATGTGCTTTCCTTTTCTTAATGCTAAAATATGTTCACATAAACATATTTTCACTTGATACCTCTATGGGCTGGCTGAAGGAGTTTTGAGTCCTAATTTTTTTCGCATTAAAAGAAAGTACACTGGAATGGATTGAATCAAGCAGGCAGTTGGACATAAGAATTGTAAAATTCGAAAAAATGGTGAAAAACTTTTTCAAGTGAAAATGGTATTTGAAATTTAGAGTTGTGTTTGGACATAAATTTCAGTTTGGGTTGTTTTTGAAGTTTTGTGAGTGATTTGAGTGAATTTTGAAAAACAGCTTTTTGCATTTTTTTAAATTTTCGAAAATTTCCAAAATGCATCTTCAAGTGAAAATTGGAAGTTGTATGAACAAACGCTGATTTCGAAAAAAAAGTGAAATCTTTTTGGAAAAATCTTCCATCAAATTTTATGTCCAAACGGCCACCAAGTCAATAGTTGTTGGTGTCTCTGTGGATATGTCTGTGTGGGGACTATCTTGTTGATCTTATCTCTATTAAGGTTCTCGAAATGCTGTTGTAAGATAATGGCTATCTTATCTGTATGCACTATTAGATGGATATCATTTGATGTTGACCCAAAAAAAAAGGAAAACTAGTCTGAGAAGATGGTCTACCTTATATACAAAGAAAGAAGGATGAACTTTTCTGGGTGTATATTTTTAGGAGCAAAACTTCATGTCACACTTCACTTTGAACCTGATTATTGATGAATTGGCTGCATATACTTAAATAGTAAATGGATTCCAAATGGCCCACTAGTAGGTTGTTTCAGGTTGGTTCTATTTTAGATAGAATGAGGAGATGAGGAAAGAGAAGATAAGGCAATGAATGTTAACATGAAGAATATTACTATAAATATCAAATATACAATGGACGTTCTTTTCTTTTCCTCTCCTCCCATTATCTTCAGCATGATCTCCCTTCTGTCTTTCTTCTGATTGTAGTATGTGTTAAGTAGATGTTCTTAACTTTCCAGTGCTTTTCTCCGCCTTGTCTTTTTGCATTGCGACAGTAGTTCATAAATTCCGAGCAGTTTTTATGTTATGAGCATGATGGCCTCACAAGTTGTTTTGTTTCTTTTCTTTTGTAGATGGAGTATCTTCCAATTTCCTCATGGTAGAAATCACACCAGATTATGGGTGAGTTCTTTGACATATGGCAGGAAGCTCTAGCGAGAAGATCATTACCAGGTCATTTCGTGCACATTGAACCGAAATTTTCAGAGTTTGGACTCTCTGATCAATATACTTCACAGCACACAGCTGTACAGTATGCTAGCATTATGGCTCAAATGATAGCTACAGCTCAATCAGCACAAGCTGTGAGAAATTAGATTTTAGCATAATATTCTGTTGACAATATAAGATTTTAGCCCTGCACCTGCTACTACTGCCTTATATAGAAAACCAACGTTAAAGACAGAACTGAATATTAAGAACCTAAACTGTTTCGTCGTTTTTAACATTGGTCTCAAGCTGCATAGAGATAACTGATATCCAGGACATTGCTTTCTTTAAGTTAATGTTGTACTCTTTTATGTTCAGAAACAGATCGGGAATATGCACGTAGAACATGATGTCTATACATAGCTACTTTCTTATTTATTTGCAACTAAAAACAGAATCTCAATACAAAGCAAGCTTAAAGCTACTATTGTTTCAGATCAGTATAACTTCTTTTCCTTTTACTGGGTGATATGAAAGGAAAATGTTTGCTTTTGTCTGAAGTGCAAGAATAAGGAGACAGGATTGTACCAGATATGGAAAAAACCCTCTCTGCGTCATTTATTAAACTTGAAAAGTTCAGACACCATCACCAGAACCCTAATGCCACATGGCGTCTTCCTAGAATATCTTGAAAAGCCGATTGAGGCGAGGCAAAGCAACCTAACTCGTGATCATTTTCACGCTTAATGTTTGTACCAAATCAATAAATGTAATAGATTTGTACCAAATATCGAGTACGAGTGAATAATTAAGATGGTAGCACACACTTACATTTATTCTGTCGTGCTACCACCTATTGACATATCGACATCAAAGGCTATTACACCCTAATCGATATTTTAATCATTGTTGATCAACACAAAGAATATACGAATCATCTATGTGCGTACTATTTTGAGAATGTCAACAATATGTCTAACCGATACAATTAAGTAGAACGTTTATGTTTGCCGATACAAGTTGGATCATGAAGCTTGGGAAACTAAATTAATTTATTGGATCTGTCATTAAACATTAAACCCTACTACTACAAGCCTTGTTAGTTAAATATATTTGAAGCCAAACGACCATATATTAGTTTGTCTATACTCAAACTATTTCACCAAAATTGAAAGAAAATTTTGTCATGCATACAATTTCTTACTAATGAAATAACTTCTGATTAGAAGTAAACAAAAACAAAATATCCATTACCTCCAAAGTTACTTGAGAGAACTCCTTTTTTATTTTCTTCTTTACTTCTTTCCTCGAAGCTCAAAGTACAAAGATCTAATTATCCAATTGTCAATTTTCATTTAACTTCTAAATTTTGTAACAATGTACTTGATTTTTTTTAGAAGTACCATAAGTCACAATTTTATAATTAAGTAACTTAAAATAAATAAGAATTTTGAATAAAAATACCATATGACTTCTAAATTGATAATCGTATCATATATAAGCTGAAAGAAAGATATAGTGCAATTTTTAAAAATAATAAAACAAATCTTCGCCCTTTTTTAATAATTGTGCTCTAATTCTCTCACGTTTTTCACTTAAACGACACAAATATCATTTTTCTATGTGAGAAAGAATACGTTGATAGACAAATTTAACCTTATTTAATAATAAATAACTCTATTTACGCGCAGAATTTTCGACTTGCTTAATCCTTCAAAGCGATCTCGTAGAAAAATTACATTAATCAAGAGAAATTAATGAGAAAACCATATACCACCCTGCGAAATCTGATCTTGCTACATTATTTAGGGACAAAAATTTGTGTCTTTTCTATTTCTATCTTCAGTTCTGATTTGGTAAAATAATTCATTCCACAGACTAATAAAAGGTATAATACTCAATACACTTCTCGTAGTCGAGATCACATACTATTATAAAGGGAAAATATGGTAATCGCCTACTAAGTATGAGCAAGAAGGAAAAGTTGCTGACCATAAGATAAATCTCAAAAAATCAAATATCATATTTTGCATGGCTACTTATTTTAATTTTTTTCCTTGTATGATATATGAACTTCATTACCTGCTTTATCTTCAACGTACTTCCTCTTATTATAAATTGGTTATACTTTCAAGCTGATGTTGTGATTCAAAATTCATTAATCCCTTATCTTTCCTTACATTAACTAAACACTCTTTATTTCTCTAGAAATTAACTACTTAATTAAAGAGTTCCATTAATGGCTTCTTCAGAGCTTCCATCTGATATGGCTTTCGAGATATTAACTCCAACTTCCTTGGAAACATTAAATGCTAGCAAAGTAGTTAGCAAGACATGGAAAAACTTGACATATAAATTAGGTTTTATGCAAGTATATTGTCATAGAACGAACAATATTTCAGGTTACTTCGTTCAAGGTTTAAAAAACAACAAGTACGTTACAGAGTTTGTTTCAATGGACGATTGCTCCGGAAAAGATCCATTGCATCTAGCAGTTGAAGCCTTGAATAAATCTGAATATAAAATTTTCAACCATTATCGCAACACAAAAATTGAGGCATCTTCAAAACAAGGGATTTTGTGTTGCGCGAGAAGAATAAAGAATCGTAACCATAGGTATTACATTCGCAAACCTAGTACCCGAGAGAATGTGTAACGACCTGGCCGGTCGTTTATAGAGTTATAGCCCCGGTTCTCCCATTTCTGCTTCCTTTTGTGTTCTTCAGCTATATTATGATATATCGGGTTAGTTGGCTCGGGTCCGGAGTGATTTCGGAGTAAATTGAGACACTTAGTCTCTTTATTTAGAAGCTTAAGTTAGAAAAGTCAACCGGATGTTAACTTGTGTGTAAACGATCTCAAATTTGAATTTTGATGGTTCTGTTAGCTCCATTAGGTGATTTTGGACTTAGGAGCACGTCCAGAATGTGATTTGGAGGTCTGTAGTGGAATTAGGCTTGAATTGGCAAAATTTGAAAATTTGATGATTTTGGTCGACAATGGAAAATTTGATATCGGGGTCGGAATGGATTTCTGGAAGTTGGAGTAGGCGTGCCGTCATTTGTGACGTGTGTGTAAAATTTGAGGTCATTCGGACGAGGTTTGATAGGTATTAGCGTTGTTTGCGAAATTCGGAAGTTTAGAAGTTCATTAGGCTTGAATCCGTGTGTAATTCGTGTTTTTGATGTTACCAGGTCCCAGTTATAGATGTCCCAACGAGACCAGCTTAGGCACCACCTGTGCCTATTATGATTCCTGGCCTTCAGGAGGCCCTAGCTCAGATTCTGTACTGCCCTTGCTTAGGCGGTCTCTATTTCGACGACCCCATCCACTTCTCAGGCCGGGGGAGGCACTCAGACTCCCGCCGCTCGCACACTCGAGCAGGTTGTTCAGGGACTCCAAACACCGGAGGCACCACCAGCCCAGCCGGTTGCAGCTGCTCAGGACTATGTGGTTCCTGCTATGCTTGAGGATGAGCAACATAGATTGGAGAGGTTTGGGAAACTCCAGCCTCCATCTTTCAGTGGTGCAGAGGGTGAGGATGCACATGGTTTCTTGGATAAGTATCAGAGGATATTCCGTACAGTAGGCATTCTAGAGACCAATGGGGTCTCCTTCACTACTTTCTAGTTCTCTGGGGCTGCATTGAGTTGGTGGGAGGCTTATGAGAGGTGTAGGCCGGTCCGCACAACACCGTTTATTTGGCAGCAGTTCTCCGTTATCTTCCTAGAGAAGTTCGCGCCTCAGTACCGCAGGGAGGAGCTGCCTAGGCAGTTTGAGCAGCTTCGTCAGGGGGATATGTCTGTGATGCAGTATGAGATGCGATTCTCAAAGTTGGCCCGTCATGCTATCTAGTTGGTTTCCACAGACAAGGAGAGGATCAAGACGTTTATAGATGCCCTCACTTTTCAGCTTCGATTGCTTATGACTAGAGAGAGAGAGTGCCTGGTGCTATTTTTGATGAGGTTGTCGACATTTCTCGACAGATTGAGATGGTTCGTGGTCAAGAGAGGGTTGAGAGGGAGGCCAAGAGGCCTCGTGGACAGGGTGGATTTAGTGGTACTCCTTCTGGGGTCAGTTCCAGCACGGTAGAGGCCGTCCATTCAGACATGCTTAGATAGCTCGCCCAGTTCACCGTGGTGCATCATCTGGCCATGGTTCTCACGATTATCAGCAGGGCCGTTCATCTCTGGGTGCCCTTCCAGCGCAAAGTTCTTCTTGTGCTCCATCGGGTCAGGGTTCGTCTATGTCGGGTATTTCTGCTAGTTATCCCGGTGCTCGGGGCTCCCTTCAGTCCCCAACACCATCACTGGGGTATTTCTATGAGTGTGGAGAGTTTGGTCACATGAGGAGAGAGTGTCCTTGCCTAGTGGGAGGTCCCGCTCCGCAGAGGAGCCAGTCTATGTCATCAGCATCACTTCCTCCATCACCTGCCCAGTCAGCTAAGGGCTCAGTCAGCTAGGTGTCGCCTAAGAGGGGGAGGCAGATCAGGGGATGGCTAGGCCCGTTTCTATGCCCTCCCTGCCAGACCAGATGCTATTGCTTCAGATGCTGTGATTATAAGTATTGTCTCAGTTTGTCACAGAGATGCCTCTGTATTATTTGACCCTGGTTCCACGTATTCATATGTTTCCTCGTATTTCACTCATCTTATGGATATGCCCCATAATTCTTTAGTTTCATCCGTTCATGTATCTACTCCTGTGGGCGATACTATTGTTGTGGACCGCATATGGTGACTATTGGGTATGGATTTGTTGTCTCCATGTCATGTTGTTTTGGATTGTCACGCTAAGACCGTGACATTGGCGATGCTGGGATTGCTGAGGGTTGAGTGGAGCGGTTCTATAGACTATATACCTAGTAAGGTGATTTCATATTTGAAGGCTCAGCGTATGGTTGAGAAGGGTTGTCTATCCTATTTGGATTTTGTGAGAGATGTTAGTGCAGAGACTCCTACCATTGATTCTGTTCCGGTGGTACGCCATTTTCCAGATGTGTTTCCTGCAGACCTGCCGAGCATGCCGCCTAACAGGGATGTTGAATTTGGTATTGATTTGGTGTCGGGCACTCAGCCTATTTCTATTCCACCGTATCGTATGGCACCGACGGAGTTGAAAGAACAACTTCAGGAATTCCTTGATAAAGGGTTTATTCAGCCTAGTGTGTCACCTTAGGGTGAACCGGTTCTATTTGTGAAGAAGAAAGATGGTTCCATGAGGATGTGTATTGATTATAGGCAGTTGAGCAAGGTCACAGTCAAGAACAAGTATCCTCTGCCTCGTATTGATGATCTATTTGACCAGCTTCAGGGAGCGAAGGTGTTCTCCAAGATTGATTTGAGGTCCGAGTATCACCAGCTGAAGATTCGGGATTCAGATATTCTTACAACAACTTTCAGGACCCTATATGGCCATTATGAGTTCTTGGTGATGTCTTTTGGGCTGAACAATTCCCCAACAACGTTCATGCATTTGATGAACAGTGTATTCCAACCCTATTTGGACCCATTCGTTATTGTATTCATTGATGACATCCCAGTGTACTCTCGTATCCAGGATGAGCATGCTCAGCATTTGGGGATTGTATTACAGAGATTGAGGGAGGAGAATCTTTATGCAAAGTTCTCCAAATGTGAGTTTTGGCTCGGTTCAGTAGCATTCTTGGGGCACGTGGTGTTCAGTGAGGGTATTCAAGTGGATTCGAAGAAGATATATATGGTGCAGAGTTGGCCTAGACCATCCTCAGCCACGGAGATTAGGAGCTTTTTGGGTTTGGCGGTCTATTACCCTTGCTTTGTGGAGGGATTTTTATTTATTGCATCGCCCTTGACCAAATTGAACCGAAATGGTGCTCCATTCAGGTGGTCGGATGAGTGTGAGGAGAGATTTCAGAAGCTTAAGACGGCTTTGATCACAACTCCGATGTTAGTTCTACCATCAGCTTCAGGTTCTTACACCGTGTATTGTGATGCCTCGAGGATAGGTGTTGGATGTGTTCTGATGCAGGAGGATAGGGTGATTGCCTATGCCTCGCTCCAGTTGAAGACTCATGAGAAGAAATATCCTTTCCATGATCTTGAGTTAACATCCATTGTTCACGCCTTGAAGATTTGGCGGCATTATTTATATGGGGTTCATTGTGAGATCTATACTGATCAGCGGAGTTTGCAACATCTGTTTAAGCAGAAGGATCTTAATTTGCGTTAGCGGAGATGGTTGGAGCTTCTTAAGGACTATGATATCACTATTTTGTACAATTTGGGGAAGGCCAATATGGTAGCCGATGCTTTGAGTTGCCAGGCGGAGAGTTTCAGGAGTTAAGCATATCTCCCAGCAGTAGAGAGACACTTGGCATTAAATGTTCAGGCCTTATCTAGTCATCTTGTCAGGTTGGATATTTTGGAGTCGAATCGGGTATTGGCTTGCATGGTCTCCAGATCTTCTCTTTATGACCGTATCAGGGAGCGTCAATATGATGACCCCCACCTTCTCCGTTCTTCAAGATATTGTTCAGTAAGGTAATGCTAGGGATGTGACTATTGGTGATGACGGCGTGTTGAGGATGCGGGGCCGGATTTGTGTGCCTAATGCAGATGGGCTCCAGGAGTTGATTATTGAGGAGGCCTTCAACTTGCGGTATTCCATCCATCTGTGTGCCTTAAAGATGTACCAATTTGAGGCAGCACTATTGGTGGAGGCGGATGAAGAAGAATATAGTTGGGTTTGTGGCTCGGTGTCTCAACTGTCAGCAAGTTAAGTATGAACATCAGAGACGGGGTGGCTTGCTTCAAAGATTAGAGATCCCGGAGTGGAAGTGGGAGAGGATCACCATGGACTTCATAGTTGGGCTCCCAGAGTTCGTAGAAGTTCGATGCTATTTGGGTTATTGTGGATCAGCTGACCAAGTCCGTGCACTTGATTCCAGTTGGTACTACTTACACTTCAGAGTGGTTGGCTGAGATTCATATCCGAGAGATTGTTCGCCTGCATGGTGTCCCAGTTTCCATCATTTCAGATAGGGGCACTCAGTTTACGTCGAAGTTTTGGAGGGCCGTGCACCGAGAGTTGGGTACTCAGTTTGAGTTGAGCACAACCTTTCACCCTCAGACAGAGGGACATTCCGAGCGCACTATTCAGATATTGGAGGACATGTTACGCGCTTGTGTCATTAATTTTGGAGGTTCACGGGAACAATTTTTGCCGCTCACGGACTTTGCATATAACAACAGTTATCATTCGAGCATTCAGATGGCTCCGTACGAGGCTTTATATGGGAGGAGGTGTAGATCTCTAGTAGAATAGTTTGGGCCGGGTGAGGCTAGGCTCTTGGGTACTGACTTGGTCCAGGATGCATTAGACAAGGTGAAATTGATTTAGGAGTGGCTTCGCACAGTTCAATCTAGGCAGAAGAGCTACGCGGATAGGAAGGTCCCTTATGTGACTTTCATGGTCGGGAAGAAGGTTTTGCTGAAGGTATCACCCATGGAGTGTGTTATGAGGTTTGGAAAGAGGGGAAAGTTGAGCCCCCAGTTCATTGGGCCTTTTGAGGTGCTTCAGAGGATAGAGGAGGTGGCTTATAAGCTTGCCTTGCCACCCAGCGTATCAAATGTGCACCTAGTGTTTCATGTTTCCATGCTCCAGAAGTATGTCGGAGATCTGTCCCATATTTTGAATTTCATCATGATTCAGTTGGAGGGTGATATGACTTATGATGTGGAGCCGGTGACCATTTTGGATCGGCAGGTTCGGAAGTTTAGGTCAAAGGATATAACTTCAGTGAAGGTGCAGTGGAGAGGACAACCTGTGGAGGAGGCCACATGGGAGACTGAGCGGGCGATGTGGAGCAGATATCCTCACCTATCTGAGACTCCAGGTATGTTTCTAGACCCGTTCGAGGATGAATGTTTGTTTAAGAGGGGGAAGATGCAACGACCCGACCAGTCGTTTCGAGAGTTATAGCCCCGTTCCCCCATTTCAGCTTTCTTTTGTGTTCTTCAACTATATTATGATATATCGAATTAGTTGGTTCGGGTCCGGAGTGGTTTCGAAGTGAATTAGACACTTAGTCTCTTTATTAGAAGCTTAAGTTAGAAAAGTCAACCGGATATTGACTTGTGTGTAAACGATCTCGGATTTGAATTTTGATAGTTTCGTTAGCTCCATTAGGTTATTTTGGACTTAGGAGCGCGTCCGGAATGTGATTTGGAGGTCCGTAGTTGAATTAGGCTTGAATTGGCGAAAGTTGAAAATTTGGCGATTTTGGTCGACAGTGGAAAATTTGATATCTGGGTCAGAATGGATTTTCAGAAGTTAGAGTAGCTTTTTGGTGTCATTTGTGACGTGTGTGTAAAATTTGAGGTCATTCAGACGAGGTTTGATAGGTTTCGGCGTTGTTTACGGAATTCAGAAGTTTAGTAGTTCATTAGGCTTGAACCGTGTGTAATTCATGTTTTTGATATTATTTGAGGTGGTTTGAGGATTCGACTAAGTTCGTATGATGTTTTGGGACTTGATGGTATGTTTGGTTGAGGTCCCGGAGGCCTCGGGTGAGTTTCGGGTGGTTAATGGATCGTTTTTGGACTTTGCCAAATGGCTGATAGCTGATGGTGTAATTTTCTAGTTCCCTTATACGCGTTCGCGTGGGTAGGTCCGCGATCGCGTAGGATTGTTTGGGGCTGGCGTTATTTTTTGCTTATGCGTTCCCGAAGAGATGTATGCATGCACGTATGTTTGGTTAGGTTGTACATCGCGAACGCGTGGGCAATACCGCGTTCTCGAAGAGGAGAGGAGGCAACTAGGTGTCACGCGTTTGTGCTTCACGATCGTGTGGGGTGAGATATGACCGCGTAGGTTGGAGAAAGTTGGGGTACGCGTTCGCGTGGAGATCTCCGCATTCGCGTAATGTAAGTTGAGGGGGCAGTCTATTTTGTGCTTCGCGATCGCGAGGCAATTTTCGCGATCTCGATTAAGGAGAACTGTGCAACACATTTAAATGTTCAAAATGATGGCTTGAGTTCATAACAAAAAAATTGATTTGAGAGCTCGGTGGGAGGCGATTGTTGAAGATATTTTCACGTAGGTGTTTGGGGTAAGTGATTCTCACTCGGTTTTGACTAAATTCCGTGATAATAAACTTAATTTCATCATTTAATTTGTGATTTGGGATAGAAAATTAGGGGAAAAGTGGAAGTGTTCTTGAGATGGAATTATGAGGTTTTGAAGGGGATTTTGTTGTCGGATTTGAGTAAATTTGGTATGGTTAGACTCATGAGTGAATGAGCTTTCGGGTTTTATGACTTTTGTCAGATTCCAAGACGTGCCCGAGGGTCGGGTTCGGGCCAATTTCGGGTTTTGAGTCTAATTTAGTAGTTTTTCTTGTGGAAGTGATTCCTTTATCATATATTAATGGTATTGTATTGGTTGTGTCTAGATTCGGAGCATTTGGAGGCCGAATAGAGAGGCAATAGCATTGCAGAGTAGAGATTTTCTCAGATTGAGGTAAGTAACGGTCTTAAATCTGGTCTTGAGGGGATGAAACCCCGAGAAATTCATATGATGTGGATATTTAGAGGTGACGCGCATGTTAAGTGACGAGCGTGTGAGCGTGCACCGTGTGGGATTGAGACTTGGTCCGTCCCGGGAGGCTGTAAAGTCGAATAGCCCATTGTTATTACCTGTTCATCTTGTTTTTTAGTTATTGACTCGATTACATGTTAGAAACCATGCTTAGGCTATATGATAACACTGTTGGGATTAGTAGTGGTCGTGAACTTATTGAATTGATTACTAAATAGTTGTCTTGTACTCAGTCATTGTTTGCTTATGCATTATATCTCAGCTCTATCTCATGTCTTGATTATACTTGTTGTATTCTCTGTTTGGGTTGTTTATTGTCATATTTGTGAGGCTGGAGAGGCTAGTGACTGATATAGGGCTTGAGTGCCGGGTTGAGAGCTATGTGAGATATATTGGATAGGGCTGCACTCCGCAGTAATATTGGATCGGGTTGCACGTTGCAACAAGCCTTCGGGCCATTTTATCTGATCGGGCTGCATGACACAACAATACTTGGATCGGGTTGCATGACGCATCAGTACTTGGATCGGGCTGAATGCCGCAACAATATTGGGTCAGGCTGCACGCTACAACAATATAGCGCTTGGGATTTAGGAGCCCCTCCGGAGTCTGTACACCCCCAGTGAGCGCATTTACCTTGATTGTGGGTATTGAGGCTGAGAGCTGAGTGATCAAGCTGTTGAGATAGATGAGTGACAGTAGCCCTGTGAGGCTGTACTTGCTCTTATTTATTGTTGCACTTTGTTGCTAGTCATTGTTGTTGTGAAATTTCTGTGGAACTTATATTGTTTTACTTGAGCTCGAAATTTTTGCTTTATTAACACCGGATTGAAAGCATGCCTACTTTCTTTGCCGAAATGAACTGTATTTTGTGTAGCTCGTCATTACTTCTCAGTCCCTTATTTAATTGTGTTATTTACTGAGTTGGAAGTACTCATGTTACTCCCTGCACCTTATGTGCAGATCCAGGTGTGATCAGACGCGGAGGTCATTCAGCTCATGCGCAGTTGATTATTCCGTAGATTTACGAGGTAACTGCCGGCGTTCACAGACCTTGTGCTCCTTCCTTATTATCTTTCTTTCTCTGTATTGATATTTAGATACATACCATTGTAAACGCTGTCTTTTAGATTTAGAGTTTAGTTGCTTATGGCTTGGTGACACCCTGATGTTTGGGGCTAGTAATTCCGCACTTGTTTTCTATTTAAAGTTTAACTTTGAGTTTCATGAAAGATTCCTGTTATGAAAAGTTTTACGTTACTATTTTATTGATTCTGAAGTATTTTTTGGATAGTCGGCTTACCTAGTACCATCGGTAGGCGCCATCACGACAGGTTTGAATTTAGGGTCGTGACAAAGTGTTGCCTAATCCAAAAACGAGGTATCAAACTATCAAGGTTGCTCTAGTGGTACTCAAATCAAGTCCTTTACATTTCAAGATTATTCGTTAGTCACAAGACTCATCACCACCTCGTCATAGGTATGTAAAATTTACATCTTAATTTTCTTATGTTCCAAATCATATATCTATCGTTTATTGATTGACTTTTGCTTTTGCTAAAATTAGGTTTTCATATATGTATTTCCTTCATTTGAATCTTTGTTTATAGGCGTTTGGGACTTGGCAATTATTGTTGTAAAATCTTCGACTCAGAGACTTTTGCCTGGAGACGAACAAATATAATATAATCTCACTTCCTTACGGTATGTTTTTCGAATCCTCTTGCCTCCCTATTAATGCGAGTAGTTTAATAAAAGTTTCTACTCACCAAAAAAAGAAAAAGTTATATTCTTGACATTGACTATTGATTCTAATATATTTTGTTTACTCATAGTGCATAATAACGAATTAGTAAAGATGTCGTGACATAATTTACTGGATCGGGATTAGCTATCTTATATAAGGAGGTGCGAAAAGGATTAGAAAATACAAAAAAATTATAGAGGTACATAAAAACTTAAAGTTGTGCTACCTTTTGTAATACTAAAATTCGGTTGAGTCATACATACAAAATTGTCTACGATGTTACGAGACAAATGAATTTTGAAAGCAACAATTAGATTTGGGAAGGGGTGAAAAACTACTTACCAAAAGCAACAATTAGATTTGTCAAAACCTATACGAGCATAAGATTCATCATGTTGCAGGAATTAATTGGGTCAAAATTAAACTATAATGTCAATCTTCATTGAAATGATGAATGTCATTTTTTTATTTGAGGATTAAATGAAATTAATCTTGACTGCTTTTTTTATAGTCTAAAGGAGATATTCTTGGTGGTGGATGGTTTCTATTAACTGCCATATTCCAAGTCTGAATGTATGGTTGGTTTTAGGAATTAGTGAAGTTCTTAATAACTACACAATAATCATTGTTTAGGATTTAAACAAAATTACTTTTGAAATTGATGATATGGAGAGTTTTAGAGCTAATTACATATGAGAAAAATAATCTATTCCACCCGAATTAATTAAATTTACAACAAGAATCAGATTGTAACTTTTTTCCTTTTATAATTGTACGAAGCGCGGACAAATTTACTAATGTAGTATAAGCCGATGTTCTTTTGTTCTTTTGTTCTTTAGTTAATAGAAAGAGCTTCCATTTTATGGGTCGACATGTCCAAGACTTGATGTTTTGTATTAGAAGAGTCAAATGCATATGGTGAAGTATTTATAAGACTTTAGTTAATGTTTTTTATATATATATGTGTGTGTAATTAGCAAATACCAATAAAAAATACGATATACATGCCCATTATGACCAGCAAAAACTAGGATCAACCCTGTGTAAAACAAAATCATCTTGGCGAGTTCTGTTAACTTGCACGATAGATACGTTAATTAATTAATTGTTGTGGTACAAGAAAATTTAATTTATTATATTACATGAGTTTTTGTTGGAAAAAAGAATTGGATGATTATGGAGAATAAAAGGTTTAGCTTGAGGTGTATCAAAGATATTGTCTTTAAGGATATTTCGTCCATACCGAGATAAATATTATTAGGCATATCCCCTATGATTCAACAAGCTCTTCTAGTATAACTAGGAGCAGAAACAACACAAATTATATAAAAGAGAATCCAGCACAAAAAAAAGGCAAGCAAAGTTTTAACTTTTTTCCACACTACTTTTTTCCTCATATGAACACAAACTATATATATAAAGTAGATGTTAGATACTAGGAAACAACCGTTATTCTCAGTAAATGAAAAACGTTTTGATATATATTTATCATTAAGACCAAATAGTCCGTTTGCTTTTGGCTGAGTAACGTCCAAGATGAAAAGCCATTAAGGCTTTAATAAACAAAACGTAAAGCCATTTAAGGCTATAAAATATCAAACATTCAAATCATATATATATATATATATATATATATATATTCAAAATCAGTTTATTATTTTCAAAATTGTATTGTACAATTTGTACGAACAATAAGAGTAATTTGTATAATAAAGAGCAATTAATATTTTATCAAGGAATGAACATAGACATTAATCTAGATATTTCTTTTTGAGATATTAAAAATATTATTTTTTAACAATCCCCCATATAGCTCAAAAAGAATATCATAATGAAATAAAAAAAAGTTCTGGGTTTTCACAAACGAGCATAACGCGTCGCATCTGATGTCTCTTGGACTATGAACCAGGCCTAGGTAAAATAAGATTAAACTTACAGAATAATTGGTGAAATTTAGAACTTCTATGAACCACGAATTCTTTTGTAAGTTTAGTGTCTTATCTATCACATTATACCTGCACACATTTTGTTGTTTGTCGCGGTTTTGCGCTAATAGGCCATGCGCGCGCATGGTTTCATGAGTGCTCTAGAAATTTTTTTTGTCATAAATTTCATAGGAGGCCCCACTCCACGCTCATATAGGTCCTTCCATCAAGTGTATTCTGCATCGTAATACACCACCTAAAATTAGGCTATGAATTATATAAGAGTTTAATAACTCAGCTTCCCATTCCTTGTAGTCTTGCATTATATATACACACACCATAGGAAGGGATATAATTTAATAGTGCACATTTGATCAACTAATGACTTGTTATTACCCATATGAATCTACTTCATGTGATCTCCAATTACATTGGTTGGATTACCATCACTGTTGATATAACTCAAACTGGAAAAAGTTCCATTCCCCTTGATGTTTCAGATATTAATTTTCTTCCCAAAAGTTTAGTCAAAGGATCAGCCAAATTTACTTCTGACTTCACATAATCTATGAAAATAATTCAATCTCTCAGCAGCTTCTTTATCACATTATGTCTCAATTAGATATGTCTATTCTTCCCATTAAAGGATTTGTTTTTGGCAATGACTATTGCAGCTTGGCAATCACAATGCAACGACATAGAAGGTGTCAGTTTAATTCTTGGTGGAATACTTGCCAAAAGGTTCTTTAACCACTCGGCCTCATTGCCAGCCAATTTCAATGCCACAAACTCAGATTCCATGGTAGATCTAGCTATTATTGTTTGTTTAGTTGATTTTCATGCCACAATACCCCCACCGAGGGTGAACACATAACCACTAGTGGATTTTGTCTCATCTGAATCAGAGATCCAGTTAGCATCACTGTATCCTTCTAATACAATGGAAAATCCACTATATTTAATACTATAGTTCATGGTACCTCTCAAATATTTCATTACTCTTACTAATGCAATCCAATGATCATGACTTGGGTTTTGAGTATATCTACTCAATCTACATACAACATATGCAATATCAGGTCTTGTGAAGTTCATCAAATGTATTAGGCTACCAATAATTTGAGCATATTTATTTTGATCTACAACATTTCTCTTATTCTTTCTTAATTGAATACTAGCATCATAAGGAGTGCTTACAGGTACCACATCAAAATTATCAAATTTTTTACGAATTCTTTCAACATAATGTTCTTGAGTCAACATCAAACTATTGCCATCTCTTATAATTTTCATGCCTAAAATAATACTAGCTTCTTCCATGTCTTTCATCTCAAAATGTCACGACCGAAAACTTCCACCGTCGGGCCGTGATGGTGCCTAACGTTTCACTTGCTAGGCAAGCCAACATTTGAAATTCAGCACACAATGATCTTAAAACTTGCCGCTATTTACAACAATTTAACACATGATAAATAAATAAGAAAACGGAAATTCATGACAACACCGAGTATTTATACATAACTACCCATGATTTGGAGTCACAACTCACAGACTTCTATGATTTATCTATAAATATTTGGCTGAAGAAAAAATACAACTGTTTATGAGTCAAGAAACAGTAAAATGAACAGGTAGAAGGGGACTCCAGGGTCTGCGGAAGTCGGCAGATCTATCTTGGATCTCCTGTGAAGTGATGCCAACAGCAAATCTCAGAATCAGCTCAGACCAACACCTGAATCTGCACAAGTGCAGAGTGCAGTATCAATACAATTGATACCATGTACTGGTAAGTGTCGAGCCTAACCTCGACGAGGTAGTGACGAGGCTAGGACAAGACACCCACAAACAACCTGTGCAGTATAATCATACATGTTGCAACAACAGTAATAGAAGAAATAAGACAGGAAATATTGGGAGGGGACATGCTGAGAGATCCATAATGTAAGAAATTAGAAGCAGTGATATAACCCTTCGTGCTTTTACTCTCAACCTCACCATATGAAACAATAGAGCGACACGACATCACCCTTCCTACATTAACTCTCTCATAATATAACATGGCATCAGCCTTTGTGCATTATCACTCACAAAACATGGCACGGTATCACCCTTCGTGCATTAACTCTCGCTCACAAATATTGCATGACATCACCCTTCATGCTTTACACTCTTCCTCACCAAATTTAGGATCAATAACAACTGAGAGATAGAAATATCAAAAACCAGTCTTGCTTCAATATTTAATGTCACAATATTAACCTCAATTTTGAGCCAATACTCAACATATACCAAATTTCAGTAAAACAGGATAGAAGTTGCCCAACATAACAAATGGCTAAGCTAAGCATGAACAATACGATTAAAGACTACAACAATTACAAGAATAAGACTCAGTCGCATGCTATGACTCGAAAATAAAACATAGGTGCTCGTCACTTCACCTATACATTGTACTCAACAACCAAATACGTAGCAAATAGTCAAATAGTACCTAATATCTCAAGCCAAAGTTAGACACGACACTTACCTCGCTCCAAAGGCTAAATTCAAAGCTCAACCACCACTTTTCATCTAGATTCCACCTCCAATCCACTCGTATCTAGTCATAAGTGACTTAATAACATTAATTATTGATAAAGAAATCAGTTTCAATACATAATTACAGGTTTACCATACTTTCCCCCCAAAAGTCAAAAACCGACCCCGGGCTCGCTTGGTCAAAATTCAAGGTTCGGACCAAAACTCATTCACCCATTCACCCTCAAGCCCGAAAATGTAATTAGTTTGAAATCCGACCCCAAATTGAGGTCTTATTTCAATTTTCCAAAAATTCCTAATTCTACCCAAACCCCTCAATTTCTACCATGAATTTCTAGATTTTAGGTTGAATTCTTGTAAAATGAAGTGAAAGATAAGAAATGAGTTAAGAATCACGAAGCTATGATTTGGGGAAGAAATGGTCTTTGAAGAATCGCCTAGAGGGTTTCTTATGTTTGGAAATTTTAAAAAATGAGAAAAATCCCGTCTAAGTCAAGACCTATCAGCTGCAGATGTCGCATTTGCGACCAGATCTTCGCATTTGCAAAGCTTGCAAATGCGAGAGAAGTATCGCAAATGCGAATTCCTCGCATTTCTGCAGCCTTCGAAAATGCAAACCAACTACTCGTAAATGTGAACATTAGACTTCTACAAATGCAGCTCTTTCCTCGCAAATGCGAGACTACCCAGTCCAGCCCATGCTCGCAAATGCGAAGCTTCTTTGCAAATGCGAGGCTTGCATTTGCGAGCCAGACCTCGCAAATGCGAGATCTGCTGACCTGAACACACCAGCTATGTTTTCCAATTTCTTTTCACTCTGTAGCCTATCTGAAACTCACCCGAGTCCTCGGTGCTCCAAACAAAACATGCACACAAGTCTAAAAACATCATACAGACTTGCTCGTGCAATCAAATCGCCAAAATAACACCTAGAACGACGAATTTAGCACCAAAACATATGCAATTCTCAAGAACACTTTAAATTTTCCATTTTCTCAACCGGACGTCCGAATCACGTTAAATCAGTTCCGTTTCTCACCAAATTTTACAGATAAGGTATAAATATCATAACAGACCTGTACCAGGCTTCGGAACAAAAATACGGACCCGATACCAACAAGATCAAACATTAACCAATTTCTTAAAACCATTATAATTTCAGTCTTTCAATTTTAATCAAAAATTCATATCTCGAGTGAATGACCTCGGAATTTGATTCCGGGCACACGCCCAGGTCCCATATTTTAGTACGGACCCACTGGGACCGTCAAAATACTGGTCAAGATCCGTTTACTCAAAACGTTGATCGAAGTCAACTAAAATCAACTTTTAAGGCCAATATTATTATTTCATAAATTTTCCACATAAAAACTTTCCGGAAGCACGCCTGGACTGCGCACACAAATCAAGGAGGGTAAAAAATGAGATTTTAAAGGCTAAAAAGCGTAGAATTGAATTGTAAAACATAAGATGACCCTTTTGATCATCACAATCTCCACATCTAAAACAACTGTTCGTCCTCGAACAAACATAGAAATGTACCTGAACTGGTGAATAGGTAGGGATATATACTCCACATGTCCGATTCGGACTCCCAAGTAGCTGCCTCAATAGGATGACCTCTGCACTGCACTAGAAGTGAAGGGTAACTCTTTGACCTCAACTGACGAACCTGCCGGTTTAGAATAGCCACTGGCTCCTCCTCATAAGTCAAATCCTTTTCCAACTGGACAGAGCTAAAATCTAACACGTGGGATGGATCACCATGATACTTCTCGAGCATGGACACATGGAATACTGGATGGACTACTGATAACCACGGAGGCAAAGCAAGTCTATAAGCCACCTCTCCCACTCTCTCGAGGATCTCAAAAGGTTCGATATATCCAGGGCTCAACTTCCCTTCTTCCCAAATCTCATGACACCCTTCATGGGTGACACCTGAAGCAATACTCTTTATCTGACCTGAATACCACCTCACGAACTCTACTATCGGCATAATTCTTTTTCCTGGACTGAGCTGTGCGAAGTCGATCCTGTATGGTCTTGACCTTGTCCAAGGCCTCTTGAACTAGATCTATACCCAATAACCGAGCCTCTCCCGGCTCAAACCATCCAACTGGCGACCTGCACCGTCTACCATATAATGCCTCATAGGGAGCCATCTGAATGCTCGACTGGTAACTGTTGTTCTAGGAGAACTCTGCAAGGGGAAAGAACTGATCCCGCGATCCTCCGAAGTCTATAACACAAGCGCAGAACATATCCTCCAAGATTTGAATAGTAAGTCCCGTCCGACCGTCTGAGGATGAAATGATGTGCTCAACTCAACCCGCGTACCCAACTCATGCTGTACTGCCCTCCAAAAGTGCGAGGTAAACTGCGTACCTCAATTAAAAAAAAGACATGGGCACACCGTGAAGACGAACGATCTCCCAAATATAAATCTCTGCCAACCTCTCCGAATAATAGGTAACTTCCACAGGAATGAAATGTGCTGACTTAGTCAGCCTATCCACAATGACCCAAACGACGTCGAACTTCCTCTGAGTCCGTGAGAGTCCAACAACAAAGTACATAGTAATACGCTCCCACTTTCACTCAAGAATCTCCATCTGGTGAAGCAAACCACCGGGTCTCTGATGCTCATACTTCACCTGCTGACAATTCAGGCACCGAGCTACATAAGCAACTATATCTTTTTTCATCCTTCTCCACCAATAATGGTGCCGTAGGTCCTGGTACATCTTTGCGGCGCCAGGTGAATAGAATTCGAGAACTGTTAGCCTTCTCAAGGATCAACTCATGAATCCCATTAACATTAGGCACACACACACGACTCTGTATCCTCAAAACTCTATCATCTCCAACGGTAACCTGCTTGGAACTACCGTCCCAAATTATGTTCGTAAGGACCATCAAATGAGGGTCATCATACTATCAATCTCTGATATGCTCAAACAAGGAAGACCGAGCGACTGTGTAAGCTAGAACACGGCTGGGCTCTGCAATATCCAACCTCACAAAATGATTGGCCAAAGTATGAACATATGAAGCTAGCGGTCTCTCACTGACTTGAACGAACGCAAGGCTGCCCATACTCACTGCCTTCCTACTCAATGCATCGGCCACCACATTGGCCTTTCCCGGATGATACAATAGGGTGATATCATAGTCTTTCAGTAGCTCCAACCACCTCATATGCCTCAAATTGAGATCTTTTTGCTTGAACAAATACTGAAGGCTGCAATGATCCGTGAAAAGCTCACATGACACGCCATAAAGATAATGCCTCAAAATCTTCAGCGCATGAACAATGGCTGCCAACACTAAATCATGGACAGGGTAATTCTTCTCATGAACCTTAAACTGCCAAGACGCATATGCAATCACCCTATCCTCATGCATCAATACTGCTCCGAGCCCAACACGGGAGGCATCACAATATAGTAAGATCCTGAACCTGACGGTAACACCAACACCGGAGCTGTAGTCAAAGCTATCTTGAGCTTCTGAAATCTCGCCTCACAGTCGTCCGACCATCTGGATGGAGCCCCTTTTTGTGTCAACCTGATCAACGGGGCTGCTATAGATAAAAATCCCTCCATAAATCGACGGTAATAACCTGCCAAACCTAAGAAGCTCCTGATCTCCGTAGCTGAAGTAGGTCTAGGCCAGTTCTTGACTGCCTCAATATTCTTAGGATCTACCTGAATGCCTTTTGCTGATACAACGTGGCCCAAGACAGTGACTGAATCCAACCAAAACTCTCACTTCAAAAATTTATCATACAACTGATTGTCCCTCAGAGTTTGGAGCACTATCCTGAGGTGCTGCTCATGCTACTCCCCACTGCGGGAGTATATCAAGATGTCATCAATAAACACAATCACAAAAGAATCCGAATAAGGATTGAACACTCGGTTCATCAAGTCCATAAATGTTGTTGGGGCATTGGTCAACACAAAGTACATCACCAGAAACTCATATTGCCCATACCGCATCCGAAAAGCTGTCTTAGGGACATCGGATGCCCTAATCTTCAACTGATGATAGCTAGATCTCAAATCATCTTCGAAAATAACTTGGCACCCCGAAGCTGATCAAATAAATCATCAATCCTTGACAATGAATACTTGTTCTTGATGGTCACTTTGTTCAATTGCCGATAATCTATACACATCCTCATAGACCCACCCTTCTTCTTCACAAACAAAACCGGTGCACCCCAGGGCGAGACACTAGGTCTAATGAAGCCCTTATCAAGCAAATCCTGCAACCGTTCCTTCAATTCTTTCAACTCTGGTGAGGCCATCCGGTATGGCGGAATGGAAATAGACTGAGTGCCCGGAGCCAAATCAATGCAAAAATCAATATCCCTGTTGGGTGGCATCCTTGGCAGGTTTGCAGGAAATACCTCTCATGAACAACAGGCACAGAATCCATTGAAGGAACCTTAGCACTAGAATCACGAACATAAGCCAAATAGGCCAAACACCCCTTCTCGACCATACGCCGATCCCTCATATAAGAAATAACCCTGCTGGTAGAATGGTCAGGAGTCCCTCTCTACTCTAATTGAAGCAACCCCGGCAAGGCTAAGGTCACTGTCTTGGCGTGATATTTCAGAATAGCGTGATAAGGTGACAACCAATCCATGCCCAAAATAACATCGAAAACAACCATATCTATGAGCAGAAGGTCTACTCTGGTCTCAAGACTCCCAATAGTGACCACAGACAAACGATATACATAAACTATAACAATAGCCTCCCCTACAGGCATGTACACATATATAGGGGCACTCAAAGAATCACGAGGCACAACCAAATATGAAGCAAAATAAGATGACACAACCGAATAAGGCTTGAAAACTCGATTCATCAAGTCCATAAATGCTACTGGGGCATTGGTCAAACCAAAGGACATCGCCAGAAACTCATATTGTCCATACTGCATCTGAAAAGCTGTCTTAGGGACCTCAGATGCCCTAATCCTCAACTGATGGTAGCTAGATCTCAAATAAATGTTCGAAAATACCTTGCCACCCTGAAGCTGATCAAATAAATCATCAATACTTGGAAATGGATACTTGTTCTTGATGGTCACTTTGTTTAACTGCCGATAATATATACACATCCTCATAGAACCATCCTTCTTCTTCACAAACAAAACTGGTGCCCCCAGGGCGAGACACTAGGTATAATGAAGCCCTTATCAAGAAAATCCTACAACTATTCCTTCAATTCTTTCAACTCTAGTAGGGCCATCAGGTATGGCGGAATGGAAATGGGATGAGTGCCCGGAGACAAATCAATGCAAAAATCAATATCCCTGTCGGGTGGCATCCCCGGCAGGTCTGCAGGAAATACCTCGGAAAACTCACGAACAACATGCACAAAATCCATAGAAGGAGCCTCAGCACTAGAATCACGAACATAAGCCAAATAGGCCAAACACCCCTTCTCGACCATATGCCGAGCCTTCATATAAGAAATAACCTTGCTGGTAGAATGGCCGGGAGTCCCTCTCTACTCTAATTGAGGCAACCCCGACAAGGCTAAGGTAACTGTCTTGGCGTGATATTCCAGAATAGAGTGATAAGGTGACAGCCAATCCATGCCCAAAATAACATCGAAATCAACCATATCAAGGAGCAAAAGGTCTACACTGGTCTCAAGACTCCTAATAGTAACCACACACGAACGATATACACGATCTACAACAATAGCCTCCCCCCACAGGCTTGGACACATATACAGGGGAACTCAAAGAATCACGGGGCACAACCAAATATGAAGCAAAATAAGATGACACATAGGAGTAAGTAGACCCCGGATCAAATAGAACTGAAGCATCTCTACTGCAAACTGAAACAGTACCTGTATGACAGCATCGGATGACTCAGCCTCAGGTCTGGCTGGAAAGGCATAACATCGGGGCTGGGCCCCATCACTCCGAACTATATCCCTGGGACGACCTCTAGCTGGCGAGCCTCCACCTCTAATGGCCTGAACTCCACCTCTAAAAATCTAGCCCCTACCTCTGGCTGTCTGGGCAGGTGGTGCAGCATCCGGTGCCGGAACCATGGCACGAGAACTCTGGTGCTGTGAACTACTCGACGCACAAGGGAAAAATCTAGCAATATGCCTCAGATCACCACAAGTATACCAAGACCTCGGCTGCTGAGACTACTGGTCGGAAAGTTGACCCTATTGACCTGAATAAACACCCCGAAAACTCTGAAGGGGAGGTGCACTGATAGGAGCTGGTGGTGCATTGTAGGCTGGTTGATCAGAATAAGGCATATAAGGTCCACGACCACCTGGGCCACGTGGGAGGCCTGGAGTACTGAATGAAATGTCCTGGGAGGATGGCCTCTACCATAAGTACCCCTGCCTCTAGATGAGGAACCACTGAATCCACCGAAATGACGAGGTCTTTTGTCCGACCCCTGACCTCCCTATCCAAGAACCATCTCGACTCGTCGGGCGACATTGGCCGCATCTTGGAAAGAAATCTCACTCCCAGTATACTTAGCCATCTGGAATCTAATAGGCTGAGCAAGACCCTCAATAAACCCCCTCACCCTATCTCTCTCTGTAGGAAGCAGAAGAATAGCATGATGGGCCAAATCCACAAAACGAGTGTCATACTGAGTAACAGTCATACTATCTTACTGGAGACGCTCGAACTGACGGCGACGCTCCTCTCTCAAGGTGATAGGCAGAAACTTCTCTAAGAAGAGATGTGAGAACTGGCCCCAAGTAAGAGCAGGGGACCCAGCTGGTCTGGTTAATAAATAATCCCTCCACCATTTCTTGGCGGAACTAGTCATCTAAAAAGCAGCAAAGTCGACCCAATTGGTCTCCAATATACCCATGTTCTGTAGAACCTCATGACAGCTGTCAAGATATTCCTTGGGATCCTTTGAAGTAGCACCACTGAAATGGACTGGGAAGAGCTAGGTAAACCTATCCAATCTCCACAACGCCTCGGAAGACATAGCTGAACCATCAGCGGGCTGTGCCGCAGCAACCGGCTGAACTACTCCAATTGGATGAGCTGATGGAGTTTGAAACTAGGGAGCCATCTGCTCCGGAGTGTGAGTAGCAGGAGTCTGGAATCCTCTTCCATCCTGAGATACGACTGGTGCCATGGGGAATGCGCCAGTCTAGGCCACACTATCCATAAGGCCCACCAATCGGACCAAAGCATCCTGCAACACTAGGGTGTCAATAAACCCCTCTGGTACCTGAGCTGGTTCGACAGGAATAGTCTGAGCTGGAAGCTCCTCAGCGAACTCTACCTGAGGCTCTGCAGCTGGTGCTGCTGCTCGGGCCCTAGGCTGAGCCCTGCCCTTGCCTCGGCCTTTGGCACTGCCTAGACCTCGGCCCCTGCCCCTCGTAGAAGCTGCTGCTGGGGGCTCTTGCTGCTGCTAAGCTGAAGAAGCAGCACGTGTTCTCGCTATGTGCGAGAGAATAAGAATAGAAAAGTTCAATCAGTATTGAGAAAACAAAATTGCACGATAGAGTTGAAATAAAGAGAGACTTGTTCCTAACTTTATAGCCTCTGGGAGATAAGTACAGACGTCTCCGTACCGACCCCTCAGACTCTACTAAGCTTGTCCGTGAATTATGAGACCTAGGCAACCTAGTGCTCTGATACCAACTTGTCATGACCCGAAACTCCCACCGCCGGGACCGTGATGACGCCTAACATTTCACTTGCTAGGCAAGCCAACATTTGAAACTCAACACATAATGATCTTAAAACTTGCGGCTATTTATAACAATTTAACACATGATAAATAAATAAGAAAACAAAAATTCATAACAACACCGAGTATTTATACACAACAACCCATGATCTGGAGTCATAACTCACGAAATTCTATGATTTATCTACAAATATTTGGTTGAAGGAAAAATGAAACTGTTTATGAGTCAAGAAACAGTAAAATGAACAGGTAGAAAGGGACTCCAGGGTATGCGGACGTCGGCAGATCTACCTTGGGTCTCCTATAAAGTGATGCCAATAGCAAATCTTAGAATCAGCTCGAACCGACACCTGAATATACACAGGAAGTGCAGAGTGCAGTATCAATACAACCGACCCCATGTACTGGTACGTGTGGAGCTTAACCTCGGCGAGGTAGTGACGAGGCTAGGACAAGACACCTACAAACAACCCGTGCAGTATAATCATACATGTAGCAACATTACTAATAGAATAAATAAGACATAAAATATTGAGAGGGGACATGCCGAGGGGTTCACAATATAAGAAATCAGAAGCAGTGATATAACCGAATCAATCAAAATGCCTTAAACAGATAAAACAAGTAAAAGTAGTAAAGGAAACTGCACGGCATAACCCTTCGTGCTTTTACTCTCAACCTCACCATATGAAACAATAGAACGACACGACATCACCCTTCGTGCATTAACTCTCTCATAGTATAGCACGACATCACCCTTCGTGCATTAGCTCTCGCTCACAAACATTGCATGACATCACCCGTCGCGCTTTACACTCTTCCTCACCAAAACAAGGATCAGTAACAACGGAGAGAGAGAAATATCAAAAATCAGTCTTGCTTCAATATTTAATGTCACAATACCAACCTTAATTTTGAGCCAATACTCAACATATACGAAATTTCAGTAAAACAGGATAGAAGTTGCCCAACATGACAGGCTAAGCTAAGCCTGAACAATACGATTAAAGACTACAACAGTTACAAGAATAAGACTCACTCGCATGCTATGACTCGACAACAATACATAGGTGCTCGTCACCTCACCAATACATTGTACTCAACAACCAAATACGTAGCAAATAGTCAAGTAGTACCTAATCCATCAAGCCAAAGTTAGACACGACACCTACCTCGCTCTAAAGGCCAAATAAAAGCTCAACCACAATTTTTCCTCTAGATTCCACCTACAATCCGCTCGTATCTAATCATAATTGACTTAATAACATTAATTATTTCTAAAGAAATCACTTTCAATACATAATTATAGGTTTCCCAAACTTTTCCTCCAAAAGTCAAAAATCGACCCCGGGCCCGGTTGATCAAAACTCGAGGTTCGGACCAAAACTCATTCCCCGAATATGTAATTAGTTTCGAAATTCGACTCCAAATTGAGGTCTAATTCCCAATTCCCCAAAATCCCTAATTCTACCCAAACCCCCCAATTTCTACTATGAAATTCGTAGATTTTAGGTTGAATTCTTGAAAAATGAAGTGAAAGATTGAAAGAAACGAGTTAAGAACCACTTACCTATGATTTGGGGAAGAAACAATCTTTGAAGAATTGCCTAGAGGGTTTCTTGTGTTTGGAAATTTTGAAAAATTAGAAAAATCCCGTCTAAGTCAAGACCTATCAGCCGCAGATGTCACATTTGTGACCAGAGCTTCGCATTTGCGAAGCTCGCAAATGCGAGAGAAGTATCGCAAGTGCGAAATCCTCGCATTTCTGTAGCCTTCGCAAATGCGAACCAACTACTCGCAAATGCGAACAGTCGACTTCCGCAAATGCGACTGTTTCCTAGAAAATGCGAGACTACCTAGCCCAGCCCATGCTCGCAAATGCGAGACTCGCATTTGCGAGCCAGACCTCGCAAATGCGAGATCTGCAGACCTGAACACACCAACTATGTTTTCTAAGTTCTTTTCACTCTGTATCCTATCCAAAACTCACCCGAGCTCTCGAGGCTCCAAACCAAATATGCACACAAGTCTAAAAACATCATACAGACTTGCTCGTGCGATCAAATCGCCAAAATAACACCTAGAACTACGAATTTAGCACCAAAACATATGAATTCTCAAGAACACTTTAAATTTTCCATTTTCTCAACTGGACATCCGAATCACGTCAAATTAGTTTCGTTTTTCACCAAATTTCACAGATAAGGTATAAATATCATAACGGGCCTATACCGGGCTCCGAATCCAAAATACGGACCCGATACCAACAAGGTCAAACGTTAACCAATTTCTTAAAACCATTATAATTTCAGTCTTTCAATTTTAATCAAAAATTCATATCTTTATCTAGCGATCTCGGAACTCAATTTCGGGCACACGCCTAGGTCCCATATTTTACTACGGACCCTCCGGGACCATCAAAATATGGGTCCGGGTCCGTTTATTCAAAACATTGACAGAAGTCAACTAAATAAACTTTTAATGCCAAGAATTATTATTTCATCAAATTTCCACATAAAAGCTTTCCGGAAGTACCCCCGGACTGCGCATGCAAATCGAGGAGGGTAAAAATGATATTTTCAAGGCTAAAAAGCACAGAAATTGAATTCTAAACATAAGATGACCCTTTGGGTCATCACACAAAATTAGAAGACAGGAAAAATTTAGTTTTATGTACCAAATCAAGACTAGAACTAAAAATAAGCATGTCATCCACATAAAGACAAATAATAACACATGTACCATCTATGAATTTTGTATAAACAAATTTATCTACTTCAATTGATGAAAAACTATCATTAATGAATACTTGATCAAATTTTTCATGCCACTGTTTAGGTGCTTGCTTTAGACCATACAAAGATTTTAGCAATTTACATATTTTATTTTCTTGGCCAGACACTATACAACCCTAAGGTCGCTCCATATAAATCTTGTATTCTAAATCACCATTTAAAAATGCAGTTTTAACATCCATTTGGTGAATAAAAAGTTTATAAATAGAAGCCAAGGCAAGTAAATAACGAATTGAGAAAATTCTAGTTACAGGAGCATAAGTATCAAAATAATCAACATTTTGCGTTTGGGTAAAACCTTTTGCAACAAGTCTAGATCTGTATTTATTAATGGAACCATCCAGATTGATTTTCTTCTTAAAAATCCATTTACAACCAAGGGTTTAGCTCCCGAAGGTAAATCAACTAAAATTCAAGTTTTATTTTGTAAAATTGAATTAAATTTTACATCAATAGCTTCTTTCCAAAATGAGGCATCAGACGAAGAAATATCTTCAGAATATGTTAAAGTATCATTAACTGCAAAAGAAACTCCATGCATATCCAAAATAAAATGCATGCGTTCCTGTCAGCGCTTAAAATTATCTCCACCAAAAACCTCAATTTTTGAAACATCAGGAAAAAGTTTGGAATAGGTAATTGGTGGTGGAACATCAAGAGAAACAGTTGGTGCAACGGGTGTAGTAGCATCAACAACAACATTAGCAGCGTTAGTCTCCATAATAACAACGTGAAAATATCTTTAAGATTGTTGTAAAAAATTGGATGATTATGGAGAATAAAAGGTTTAGCTTGAGGTGTGTCAAAGTCACTGTCCTTAAGGATATTTCTCCCACACTGAGATGAATATTATTAGGCGTATCCCCCAGGATTCCAACAAGCTCTTCTAGTATAATGTCACGACCCAATTTCCCCTCCCTTGGGTGTCGTGATGGAACCTAGTCTTAGGGACTAGGTAAGCCTAACATGTACTAAATAACAACAATAATAAAGGAAAATCTAACAGTCTCGATATAGAAGTCTGTACAAAATTACAATTTCTCAAAACCGGTAACAAGTCATAAGCTCTACGGAGTTAGCTATAACTTCTAAATACAACTGTTTGGAAATGAGTAAAAAACAGTTGAATACAAGTAAGAAGGTGACTCCGAAGCCTGCGAATGCAATGACAGGTTTATCTTGAGTCTTCTCAGCAAGGATCCGCTCAGCTACTAACGATCAAAACCTGGATCTGCACAAAAATGTGCAGAAGTGGTGTATAAGCAAACCACAACGGTGCCCAGTAAGTATCAAGACTAAACTCGCTGAAGTACTGACGAGGACTAGTCAAGACACCCACTGGTCTAATAAATTGAACAACATAAGAATAAGAAATAATAGAACATGATATTTATCTAGAGACTACGTGATATGGCTAACAATATAGCAACTGCAATAAGGGAGGAGAAACAAAAAATAATAACGGAACACCATATTAAGACATAGAAGGATGGACGGGAACACAGCCCAAATCTGAAAATCACAATACAGTAAGGGCAAGTGGTAACTCAACACTTCAATAATATCCACATCAGGCCTTAGCCAATAACCCCAATAAATTAGTCAAATTCTTCAAGTGTAAACTTTCACCCGTAAGTTTTTATATTGGAATCTTTAAAATATAATCCTTTCCAATAGTAAATTCTTTGACATATACTTCCTTCGAATATAACCTTTCAAATAAATATCTTTCAAGCTGTAACGACCCGGCCGGTTGGTCTGATAGTTTATCCCCGTTTTCCCTATTTCTGCTTCATTCTTATATGGTTCAGCTCTTTTATGTTGTGTTGGGTTGATTGGTTCAGGTTCGGAGTGATTGTGGAGAGAAATGAGACACTTAGTCTCTTAAGTTGGTGATTTAGTTGGAAAAGTCAATCGGAAGTTGACTTATAGGTACATTATCTCGGAATTTGTTTTTTATGGTTCATATAGCTTCGTTAGGTGATTTGGGACTTAGGAGCATGTTCAGAATATTTTTCGGAGGTCCGTGGTAGAATTAGGCTTGAATTGGCGAAATTAGAGTTTTGGCAATTTCTGGTCGCCAGTGGAAACTTAGCTATCAGGGTCAGAATGGAATTCCAAAATTTGGAACAGGTTCTTAGTGTCATTTTGGAGGTGTGTGCAAATTTTCAGGTCATTCGGACGCGGTTTGGGTGGTTTCGACATCGTTGGCAAAATTTGGAAGCTTCTAAGTTCTTAGGCTTGAATCCGAGGTTGATTTGGTGTTTTGGCGTTGTTTTGAGTGGTTCGAAGGCTCGAATAAGTTTGAATGAGGTTATGGGATGTATTGGCATATTTGGTTGAGGTCCCGAGGGACTCGGGTGTGTTCCGGGTGGTTAACGGACCAATTCTTGGTTTCGAAAGTTGGCAAAATTTTGCTGGTGTTCTGTTTTGATGTTCTTATATGCGATTGCGTGGGAAAGTTCACGATCACATAGGATTAGCTGGGAGAGGCAGTGAGTTTTTCTATGCGATCGCGTAGGGTAGACCGTGATCGCGTGAGAGAGTGACCTTTGTGCTTTGCGAACCTATGGTGAGGTTCGCGTTCGCGTAGGAGTTAGGGGGCGAGTGAAGGCTGAGGCGTTTGTGCTATGCGAACGTGCGTAGGAGTATGCGATCACGTGTGGCTGTGTTGTATTGAATCGCGATCGCCTGTGATAGTTGGCGATCATGTAAGGTTAAGTAGGGGCTGTGTCATTTGTGCTTCGCGATCGCGTGGGAATTGACACGATCACATTGAAGAAAGGACCTGGGCAGAATGTTTAAGTTCAAAAACGAGGGTTTTAGGCTATAACTCCATAATTCATTAGAGAGCTTGGGAGAAGATGAAATTGGAGGAGATTTTAAGTAGAGTGATTGGGGTAAGTATTTTTCACTCATATTTGGTTTAACTCCATGATTTAATCTTGAATTTCATCATTTAATTTGGGATATTAGGAGAAATGGGACAAAAACTTGAGAAATTCTTTTGGGGATTTGAATGGCCATTTGATGTCGGATTTCGATGAATTTGATATGGGTAGACTCGTGAGTGAATAAGGATTCCAGTTTTATGATTTTTATCAAATTTTAAGACGTGGGCCCAAGGGTCGGGTTTGGCCAATTTCGGGATTTTTGATGTAATTTGATTATTTTCGAATGGGCTTTGTTCCTTTAGCATATATTGATGATTTAAATATGGTTTTGGTTAGATTCAGAGCAATTGGAGGCCGAGTCAAGAGGCAAAGGCATCGCGGATTAGGATTTTGGTCGGTTTAAGGTAAGTAACGATTGTAAATCTAGACCCGAGGGTATGAAACCCAGGTATTTCGTATTGTTTTGATAAATGAGGTGACACACCTGCTAGGTGACAGGCGTGTGGGCGTGCACCGATAGGGACTGTGACTTGGTCCATCCCGTAGCGATTATTAAGCCGCGTATTTGATTGAAAATCATATATTATTCCGTATTTTAGAGATTTTAACTATATTTTGGGCTGTATGCCATGTTTGGGGCCTTGTGCCGACCTGTTTGGACCCTCAGGGGTATTTTACTACTATTCTCACACTGTTTTAATTGAAAATATAATCTCAGTCATGAATTATACATGTTCACTGTTTATTCCTGTTTATCACTCTGTTTCAAACAATGAAAGATATTTTTGGGCTGAGTCCCAGTGATTGTGATGAGTGCCGAGTGGCTTGTGAGGATGATGACTGAGTGAGGTCGAGAGACGGATTGTGAGGATAATGATGGATCGGTCTGCACGCCGCAACGTTATATATATATATCTATGGATCGGGCTGCACGCCGCAGCGAGAGATGTTGGATCGGGCTGCACGCCGCAACGAGATATGTTGGATCGGGTTGCACGCCGCAGCGAGATATATTGGATCGGGTTACACACCACAGCAAGATATGTTGGATCGGGTTGCATGCTAGCTGTAGGAGCCCGTCCGGAGTCTGTACACCTCCAGTGAGCGCAGTCGACTGTTTATGGATCGGGTTGCACGCCGCAACAGTTATTATATTGTACTTATTGAGCGTGAGTACTGAGTGTGTGTGCTGATTGACGAGAGTTGAGTCATGAGTAGTAGAGAGGCTTGCCCGAGAGGCTTAATTGTTAGTGATACTGTGCCTGAGGGGCTTATTTGTTATGAAACTACTATTTTCACTCTTCTTTACATTTAGCCTCTAAATGATAATGTTGAACCAATGTTCTATATGAGATTTCAAACGGGAAAACTGAAGTTTTTATGAAACTTTCGGAACATAGATTCCGGAATTGATTTATTTGTTTCCACTGTTGTTTATTATATGAATTTACATGATTTTAAAAGCTCGTAACTGCACTCAAGTCTCTATTTATAATTTTTGCTTACTGAGTTAGCGTACTCACGTTACTCCCTGCACCTTGTGTGCATATCAAGTACCGGGACTGAGTGATAGCTGATTTACTCTCTCTTTGGAGCTTTGTTCGGAGATTTTTGGGTAGCTGTTCGACGTCCGCAGTATGCCCTTATCCTTCCTATTTTGTCATTTTATCTATTTCCCAGACTTGCTTGTAGTAATGAAATTGTATCAGATTGCACTTCTTAGATGCTCATGACGGTTGACTCCAGGTGTTGGGGTTGTGTTTAGATATTTTGGCCATTTTTATTGTTTTGAAATGCTAAAAAGCGAAGATTATTATGAAATTGGATAATTTGTGTATTAAATGGAAATCCTTTATGTTATTCTCAGTAAATTGGCTATCCTAGTATCACGATAGGCGCCATCACGGCCAGTTTAGATTTGGGTTCGTGACACAAACATAGTTCTTTCAAGAACTTACTTTTCAACTATAAACTTTCCAAATAATTGTACTTCATACATAGTTCTTTCAAGATAAATGCTTTTCAAAACTATTCAAATAAATATTTTTCAAACATAATTTTTCCAAGATAAATGCCTTTCAAATATACTTCTCAAATAAATGTCTTTCAAACATAGTTTCTTCAAGATAAATTCTTTTCAAATATACTTTCACATAAATATTCTTCGAACATAGTTTCTTCAAGATAAATATTTTTCAAATATAACTTTTCAAGTAAATATCCTTTGAGTATAGGTCATCATGTGACACCTAAGCATAGAAGATTGACAGTTCCGAACACAAATATATCAACAAAGGAATCTACCGGGATCCCGTCCCGTAGTTCCGAATTTATTATGCAGTACAAGGGAATCTCCAGGAACACATCCGGAGTCCCAAAATAAATATGCAGTGCTGGGAGATCTCCCGAAATACATCCGTAGTTCCAAAATAAATATGCAGTACAGGGGGATCCCCCGGAATACGCCCGTAGTCCCAAAATAAATATGCAGTGCTGGGGAATCTCCCGGAATACGTCTGTAGTCCCAAAATACATATACAGTGCAAGGGGATCTCCCGGAATACGCTCATAGTCCCAAAATAAATATGCAGTGCTGGGGGATCTCCCGGAATACGTTCGTAGTCCCAAAATAAATATGCAGTACAAGAGGATCTCCCGAAATATTGTTTCGTAGTCCCAATTTAAATATGCAGCGCAACCAACAGAGATAACAACTATAGCACGACAAAAACCTCGTACATCACCACAACAAGTACAAAAGCAACAATGACAATAATGCAAAGTACGACGAGTAAATCAACTCAAGAACTTTAAATCATAAAGAATGGTAGAACTCATTCACAAGGAATAACCACAGTAAAGAATGCCATGCGCAAGGAGAACAACTTAACAAGGGAAAACAAAACAAAATGTAGCAACGATTCCACAATATTCAAGTCACTAATAAGAAGCCAACACGAGTCAAATAGATACAAATAAAGGCAAGTCAACTAAGATACAAGTTATCTAATCTCCTTTTTAGGTTGAGCAATTTCTAGGAATATTCAACAATTCAAGTAAGGGTAAGCAGCAAAATATAATCATAACTCCAATTAAGACTAAACAATTATATGACGAGATAATAATAATTTCAATTAAAGATAAGCAATTATGAAAATATAGCATGACGATAGAAGAGGTAAAAATCTTCAGTTAAGTCAAATCAGGGTCAAGTAGACAGTAAGGGTGAATCCTAAAGCAATTATCTCTAATCAAAGCATGTAGAGGTGAAACTAGCAAATAAGAACTCAAACGTATCAAGAACAACTTCATACACGGTGAATATAAGGACTTAAGAGCCCTAAAAGGCAAGATTCCCACAAATAAGTCCGAGCACGCACTCGTCACCTCACGTACACGGACTACAAATCAACATAAAAGACTCAAATCCTAAGGGGTAGTTCCCCCACACAAGGTTAGGAAAGATACTTACATCAAACAAGACAACCTGGTACTCTAAAATGAACTCCTCGGGTGAAAATACATTTGGACGGCAAATCTAATCAAAATACCTTCAAAATACAAATAAAACTCATAAGGAACTATTCCGGATCATAAAGTTTCAATCTTTACAAAAATCTAGAACTCGACCCAAAAGTCGACCCTAGACCCGCACCTCGGAACTTGACAAAATTTACAAAATTCAAACACCCATTCAATTACAAGTCCAACCATACTAATTTTATCAAATTACGATACTAAATCGATGTTCAAACCCAATTATTCTCTTTAGAAAAGTTTTGGATAACAACCCCCAATTCTCCAATCAAAACATGGACTTATTCAAAAAATAAACTTCTGTAATCATATTAAAATACAAAAATTACACTTAGATATTGACCCCTATGAAAATACGAGAAGAACTCCGCGAAAATCACCTCAATCGGAGCTCTAGAACTCAAGATATGCTCAAAATACCAAAATGACGCGGTCTGATTTTTTTGTACTCAGGGATTTTCGCTTTTGCGACAAAATATCCACATCTGCGTATTTCCAGCTGTCATTTCCGCACCCGCGGGTCTGCAGATGCGGACCTAACTTCACATCTGCGAAGCACCAGCACCAGCACCAGCTCTCTTCTCCGATACTAAAATGAGCATAACTTCCTCATACAATGTCCAAATTCGGCAATTCTTTTTGCTATAGATCCATAATTACGATACGGATCTAATGCTTCAATAAAAACATAAATTGTAGCTAATTTTCTTAATATAGTACCATTTATACTTGAATAAACGACGCCGAAACATTAAAAAACGAGCGCAACACAACCCAAACCTATCTGAAACTCACTCGAGCCCCTCGGAAACCCGTCCGAACATACCAATAAGTTCAATAACATAACACGGACCGGCTCGAGGCCTCAAACCACATCAAACAAAGACGAAACTACAAATCGCACCATGAATCGAACTTATGAACTTCCAAAACTTCCAACTTCTAAAACTCGTGCCGAAACCTATCAAACCAACCCGGAATGACATCAAATTTTGCAGGCAAGTCCCAATTGACATAACCTAGATGTTCTAACTCTCGGAATCGCATTCCGGCCCCGGTATCACCAAATTCAACTATTGGTCAAACCTCTCCACCTTCCAAACTTCAACTTTTTCAACTTTCGCCGAAATTCTTCAAATCACCCTACAACCCTCCAAAACCAATTCCGGAGCCTAAGTCTAAAATCACCATACGAAGCTTTGAAATCATCTAAAACCCACTCCGAAGCCGTTTACACACAATTCAAATTCCGGTCAACTCATACCGCTTAAGCTTTCAAAACTTAAATTCTTCTTCTGATTTGGCTCTGAATCATCCGGTAACTGAATTTAACCAGCACACAGGTTTATATACACAATGTGAAGCTGTTCAAGAACTTATGACACCGATCAGATCTTAAATTCTCAAAACGACCGGTCGGGTCGTTACATATAACTAGGAGCAGAAGCAACAAAGATTATATAAAAGAAAACCCAGCTCAAAAGAAAAGCCAAGAAAAGTTTTAAGTTTTTTCCTCATATGAACACAATATATATATATATATATATATACTAGGAAACAACCATTATTCTCAA
>ML369226.1:0-13858 GCA_005239525.1 Nicotiana knightiana
AGGGAAATTTGACCCTCAGTTATAAGGGTTGGGTATCTTTCTACACTATCAAGAGAAGAAGGCTGATCTACAAGAACTTGACTATCCCTAGCGAAAACAAACTCAGCACGGACAATTTCATCGACTCTAGGTTCACGAAGGCGTTCGCCTCTACCTCTAGACGAGGATCGAGAAACCCTAAATCTCGGAATAACTGGAGATCTAGTGGAATAAGAAGGAACTATTTGAGAAGAAGAAGAGCCCCTCGAAAGAGTGGATCCTAGACTTGTAAGTCTACCACCCCTCTGACTCCTAGTCGGAGCAGAAGATGGCGCTAAGCTTTCAATGTCTATTACTTTTTGAGGTTGGTTTAAAGAAGACATGTTTACAAAGGCAAAGAAGAAAGATTTTTATAGAAGGCAGAAGTAGAAAAATGTTCCGTGGAAGCAAAGAAAAGAAAACATGTATTTATACTTGAAGACAACCGTAAAAAATGATGAAAAAGGAAAATAATGATGAAAAGTAATAATTGAAGATGTCACTTCAGGACTGACATAGCCTCAAAAAGCCCTAAAAGGTGCTGAGTAAGTGCAGAACCAATCCGAAAAGGACACGTGGTATGAGAATTAAATGGAAGTGACAAAAGACGCCTATGGTACAGAGAAGGATACAATGATTCAAGGAAAATCGGCGGCAAAATATTCCCGCCATAAATGAATATCCACTTACCAAATATTAATCGTTAAATATATGGTAAGTGGGGGGACTATTTGTTTTGATAAAAAAGAGTTTCACACGTAAGCCAACTTTTGACAACTCAGCTAGTCACATGGACACGGGAAAACACGATAGCTGGAAATAACTCTTTGAAGAGGTACGGTACAAAGAGACACGGTTCAATAAACCCACGAACTTATCAGCCACGGGAAGTCCAATTTGATCAAAACGGGAGAGAGGCACGATCATAATGAATCTAGACAAAGCTACGGGTAGATTCACGAACCCACAATTGATTACTCGAACGTTATGTAACTGAACCTCTATTTACCGTTATCCTTTCTAACGCCTCATTAATGTCATAATTAGTCATTAATGAGTAACCGTAGTAGCAGTCCTACGTTATAAGAATATCCTATATAAGGGAGGGGAATACAACTTGTAAAGGCATATGATTCTCGAAAGACAACTACCTTCGATCTTTTATTTCTGTAATATTGTCTATTATTTATTTTTCCATTATCTTGATTATCAATAACTCGTATTCATCTTAAAAATAAGCTTTAGTCAAAGGGTTTAATTCTTTGGTTAAACAGGAACTCGTCCCGAACAGCAGAGCTATAATGAAATACAAATGGTGCCCCTCTATAACAAATCAAAACATACTTGTACGATAACATCTGGCACAACGGCCTCCAGCCTACTATACGAAACACATCAACGGGCCGGGCCTCCCCCTCTTAGGCACCCTATACTCACCTGAATGCCCTACTGTAACACATCTTCTTGGAGCCTGGGACAATCTCTCACCCTGTGACTGGTATCTCCACACTCAAAAAAACCTCTCTGCTGGCGTGGCTGTGGAAACTGTGCGATACGAGTACTCTGAGACCCACGAGTAACTAGAACCCTATGCGAAGCCGGTAATGCAAATTGAACTAGCTGACCCACAAAACCTCTACCGTGACGCACCCTGCCTTCAAAATAAGGACCAGCAGATCTGTCCTGTCTACGAGGCCTCCTAGCCCCCCCGGACTATCTCTCCTGATCTCGTCCGTCCTCTCGCTCCCGGTGCCACATGCCCTCTAACCGGCGAGCGATCCCTACCACCTGCTGAAATGAAACATATGACTCCAACTCTCGAGCTATGTTGTATCGAATATCATGCCTGAGCCATTCAATGAATCTACGGACTTGCCCTCTAACCGTAGTGACTAAGGCAGGTGCATGCCTGGCCAAATCACTGAATCTGATGGCATACTCTAATACTGACATAGTTCCCTGGCGCAACTGCTCAAACTCTGCACGCCATGTATCCTGAAGGGACTGGGGTACAAACTCTCTCAAGAACATCTCTGAAAACTGACCTCATATAAGTGAAGCTGACTCGGCCGGGCTACACAGCTCATATGCCCGCCACCGCTGATAAGCTACTCCATGAAGCTGGAACGTGGTAAAAGGAACCCCACTCATCTCAACAATATCCAAAGTGCGGAGGATGCTATGACACTCCTCTAGAAAACCCTATGCACTCTCTGAAGCCAATCCGCTGACTGTAGGAGGGTTATATCTCTTGAACCTTGCAAATCTAAGTTGCTCTCCCTCAGATGTTGCTGCTCTGACCATGAGCTAAACTGGAACCACAGGTTGTGTCACTATAACAACTAGACCCTAACCAACGTGAACTCGCTGCTCTGGAGTGTGGACACTGGGAGTCTGGGCTCCTCCCCCAGTCGGTGAAGTAATTGGTGCAACCTGAAATAACCCCGCCTGAGCCAATGTACCAAACATGCTCAGGAACTGTGCTAAAGTCTCTTGAAGCCCGGGGGTAACAACAGGCGCCTCCGGTGCCAGCTCCCCAATTGGAACTGCTGGTGGCTCCTCAACGGCTGCTCTGGTAGGTGGCCTAACTACGACACGTGCTACTCGTGGACCTCGGCCTCTGCCCCTAGCGACATCTTTCTCGGGGGTAACATCATCAGGAACTGCGGCTCGTGTCCTCACCATCTGTGAGAGAATAGAATGACAAATTTCAAACTTCAAGGTCAATGAATTTGCACGATAGGAATGAAAGAAATGAAATTGTCCTAATAGTTCGGTAGCCTCTCAAAGATAATTACAGACGTCTCTGCATCAATCCACAAGACTCTACTAAACTCGCTTATGACTCGTAACACCTATGAACCTAGAGCTCTGATACCAACTTGTCACGACCCAAATTTCCCCTCCGTTGGGTATCGTGATGGCACCTAGTCTTAAGGACTAGGTAAGCCTAAAATTCATGGAATAGCAACAATAATAAATAAAATCTAATATTTTTATGAAAAAGGATTCTTTATACAAGAGCATATTCCCAAAACCGGGTAGTACAAGTCATAAGGTATAAAGTTTACTACAACTTCTAAATACAACTGTTCGGAAGTAAGTAAAATAGTGTAAATACAGAATAGGGAGGTGACTCCGAAGCCTGCGAACACGACNGATGCTGAAACACGTCAAAACTAGTCCGAATGACCTCCAATTTGACACACAAGTCACAAATGACACTACAAACCTACAACCACTTTCAAAATTCCATTCCGGGATCGATATCAAGATTTCACCTATCAGTCGAAATCGTCGAATATCTAACTTTCGCCAATTCAAGCCTAAATCTACCACAGACCTCAAAAATACATTTCGTACGCGCTCCTCAACCCAAAATCACCATACGAAGCTTCTGACATCATCCATAACTTGTTCCGGAGCTGTTTACATAAAAAGTCAAATTTCGGTCAAAATTTCACCGTTTAAACTTCTACAATAACAATCATTCTTCCAATTCGACTCTGAATCATCCGATAACTGAATTTAACCATACAAACAAGTCGATATACATAATACGAAGTTGTTCAAGACCTTATGCCATCGAACAAAGCTTAAATTCTCAAAATGGCCGGTCGGGTCGTTACATAAATTGTATCTGACTGATGATAAAACCCTGCTTTTCCCTTAAAATTTCCGTGCCCAAAAAATAGTTTATATCACCTAAATTCGTGACTTGTTAGAATCAAACAATGCACTACTTGACTGAACTCAATCGAACATTTTCTTTTCCCTAAAAAGGCGAACATTGTTCTAACACGAAGAAAATTGATGAAGAAAATCAATTTGAAATAGAAGAATGGTATAATTATGGTGTAAAATGGATGAATACATGCCGGAAGAATTATCATGCAATGTGGTGTGCCAACTAGGATTGCAGTGGAGTGATAAAGCGCTTTACCCCTAATATGGGATTTAATATGGTATGAATTCGAATTTAGTGAGGCTCCAATATAGTACCGGACACCGGGTGAGAATAAAAAAATTCACTAAATATTTTGTGTGTGTGTATATATATATATATATATGTATATGAAAGATAGAGATAAATTGTGGAATTTTATCTGATTGTATTCATTGTATACACCTTTATTTATAAAAGCAATTTCTGCATCTAAATATTCATCTAAACATTTAGAGACATAAGAATGAGAACATAGTAATGTCTGAAATCTCTAAATCAAAGTCAAACTTCGACCTTTCTCCTTTCTCTCAGAAATTGCTTCTTCCTCATCCTTCTTCTGCAAATTGATATAGGGTTTTGTATCTTCAACATCCCCCTCAAGTTGGAGGGGAGAGAATGGACCCTCAACTTGTTCAAAATGTGTCGGTGTGAAGCCCCATATAAGGGTTTAGTGAATAAATATGCTAACTGATGCCCCGATGGAATGAACAAGAGGGTGATTAGCCCAGAAAGAAACTGCTGACGGAAAAAATGGCAGTCCAGATCCACGTGCTTAGTCCGTTCAGGAAAAATGGGGTTGCGAGAAATATGAATGTCGGCTTGGCTATCTGAGTGAACATGCACTAGTAAAGTAGGGGGTGCTGATAGATCGACAAGCAAGCGGACTAACCAAGTTAATTCTGCAATTACTCTCCTCGAAGACTTGTATTCCGCTTCTGCTGAGGATAGAGAAATGGAGATTTGTTTCTTCGATTTTCAAGAGATTGGAGCTCCACCAAGAGTGATAAAGAAGTGACTCACTGAATGACGGGAATCTCCACACGCTGCTCAATCGGCATCACAAAAAGCAATCAAATCGAAGGAAGGATCTGCAGATGAGAAAATTCCTTGGGAAGGGTCTGTTCTCAAATATCTCAAGACACGCAAAGCCGCTGAATAATGAGAAAGGTATTTGCATGTGCTGATTTAAACACAAGACAACAAAACAAAGGTCAGGTCTCGTGTTGGTTAGGTAGTTCAATTTACCAACCAAATGTCGATAAATAGTTGAATCCTCTAGTGGTGGCCCTTGGTCTTCCTGTAATTTACAGTATGGATCTAGAGGAGAAGACACTGATTCTCTTGAGCAATCAAATTCCTATAGCAACTCTGAGGTAAATTGTATCTGACTGATGCTAAAACCCTATTTTTCCCTTAAAATTTCCATGCCCAAAAAATAGTTTATATCACCTAAATGCTTGACATTGGATTATGTGTTCAAAAAAGTGCAAATGTGATCAATTTCCTTTGTGTCATTGCCTGTAAGTAGTATATCATCAACATAAACATAATTTCCTTTGTGTCATATACCCTTTGAAACTTAGAGCTACGGCAAGCCTAGAATACCACTATCTTGACGCCTGCTTCAAAACATAGAGAGACTTTCTTAATAGACAGACTTGATTAGGTTTAGGAGGAAGAAGCCCCGCAGGAAATCTCATGTACACTTCTTCCTGTAAGTCCCCATGTAAGAAATCATTGTTAACATCTAGCTGAGACACTTTCTAACCTTTCCTTAAAGCCACTGTTAAAAGACATCGGATGGTATTCATTTTCACCACGGGTGAAAATGTTTCAAAGTAATCTATGTCTTCCCTTTGAATGTCCCCCCTCACTACTAATCTTGATTTTAATCTCTCCACTGTTCCATCAGAATTGTGTTTTACATTATATACCCACTTGCAAGGTAAGTCTCTCTTTCCCTATGGAAAGTCCACTATATCCCAAGTGTGATTAAGTTCAAGTGCATCAATCTATGCATCCATAGATTTCCTCCAACCTGGATGTGTAGATGCTTGAGCATAACTGTTGGGTTCTGAAATAGTAGACAATGACTGAAGGGCCTTTTGGTTGTTGAGTAAAAGAGAACCAAAAAACATACTAGGCTTGGAGGGTTGAATGAAGCAAGAAGAGGTAAGGTCAGAAAAATTGATAGTCTTGCAGACATAGTCATTCAAGTATGTAGGCTTCTGAGTAATCCTTTCAGACTTCTTGATTGGAGGAGGTGGAATGGGAATAGGTCCCTTAGACAAACTTGGGATTGGAGTATGAACAGGAGACTATCTATCAGTAGGAAAGGGAATAGCACTAGTGTGTGAGTTAGGGGATGAATTGATTATAGACACAGTGATAGGAGTGGAAGGAGCGTCTGAGTGATTAGTACTAGGTGACTGAGTGATATTAGTGGGTGGTTCTGTTGTAGAANCGACTAGTCAAGACACCCACTGGTCTAATAAATCAACAGACATAAATATAGGAATGACAGGCATGACACCTATCTAATGACTACACAATATAGTTAACAACATAACAACTACAATGTGGAAGGAAATACATCAATTAACGACGAAACATAATGATAATAAACAGAAGGATGGACAGGAACACAACCCAAGTCCAAAAATCACAACACAATAAGGACAAGTAGTAACTCAACACTGCACTAGTCTCCACACTAGGCCTTAGCCACAAATACCATTAAAATGGTCAAAATAACTTACACTCGCAAGTTTCTATATTGAAATCTTTAAGGTGATATCCTTTTTAAAGGGAAATTCTTTTGAAATATAATTTTCCCAAGAGATGTCTCTCAGACATAGTTTTCTTCAAGATAAAAGATTTTCAAATATACTTCTCCAAAGAAAGTGTCCTTTAAACATAGTTTTCTTCAACATAAACATTTTCCTAATATTCTTTTCCAAAGGGATATCCTTCTACATAGTTTTATTTAACATAAGCATTTTCAAATATTCTTTTCCAAAGGGATATCCTTCAACATAGTTTTGTTTAACATGAACATTTTTCAAATATTCGTTTCCAAAGGAAAGTCCTTCAAACATAGTTTTACTCAAGGTAATTGTTTTCAAATTGGGCTTTCCAAATAATTGTCTTTCAAACATAATTCCTTTGATAAAGTCTACCGGGATCCCGTCCCGTAGTTCCAAATTTATCACACAATACAGAGGATCTCCCGGAATACGTCTGTAGCCCCAAAGTAAATATGCAGTACATGGGGAAAGCTCATAGAATACGTCCGTAGTCCCAATTTAAATATGCAGTACAGGGGGAAAGCTCCCAGAATACGTCCGTAGTCCCAATTTAAATATGAAGTACAGGGGGAAAGCTCCCGTAATACGTCTGTAGTCCCAAAATAAATATGTAGAGCAACAACCAAAGACAACAATTATAACACGACAAAAAACTCGTACATCACCACATAAAATACAAAGAAACGAGGACAATGACACAAGATACGACGAATAAATCAATACAAGAACTTCAATTCACAAAGAAACAGTAGAACATCGTTNAAAAGGGAAGTAATGCTCATGAAACTTTACATCTCTGGAAACAAAAAGTTTCTTGATGTCCATATCCAAAACTTTATACCCCTTTTGGTTGTGAGGATAACCTAGAAACACACAACTCTTAGCTCTTGGTTAAAACTTCCCTCTATTATGAGCTAGAGTGGAAGCATAACATAAGCATCCAAAGGATCTTAGACAATCATACTTGGGTGGCTTCCCAAACAGTACCTCATATGATGTCTTCCCTTTGAGAACTTTTGAAGGAAATCTATTTATTAGATAGGTGGCAGTCAATACACATTCTCCCCAATATTGAATAGGGACTCTTGATTGAAATAATAGACCCCTGGAAATATTCAAAAGATCCCTATGTTTCCTCTCCACAACACCATTTTGTTGTGGAGTAGCTACACAAGATGTTTCATGTAGTATACCCTGTGAATGCAGAAATGTAGATTCTTGTATCCCCTTTCCCAATTCCAAAGCATTGTCAGATCTTAGCTTCTTGACCTTCTTGTTAAATTGTCTCTCCACCATAGTAAGGAAAGGCTTTAAAACTGAGAATGCATTACTTTTTGTACTTGCTCTACTGAAATCACCAACTATGATTAAAAAATATTTGTATCCATTGTATGTACTGGTCTTAAAAGGTCCCCAAGTGTCTATATGAATAAATCAAATATGCTTGAAGATCTGATTTGACTAATTGGGAAAGGAAGCCTAGTTTGCCTGGCTTGAGGAAAGACATCACACACATAATCAAAATTTGAAGGAAAATGAATGAAACTGTATTTTTCATTACAGCAAAGGGCAAGTGCCCCAATCTTACATGTCATTCTCTCACATTAGATGTAGCATTAGCAAACACAGGTACTGAAAAAGGAACACTAGTAGAAAACCGACTGGAATTGCTTCCTTTTGGAATTGAAACTACATTTTGATTGAACAAAATTCTAGACTCTAAACTACTGGGCTGGAGCAGGTATAAACCATCCCTCACTTCACCAAAAACTTATCATCTCCTCATTAAAGGGACCTGCAACAACCATTTGTTGGAAGTCAGATTGATAGATCAACTGAATTGGCTACATAACTTATGAACTGATAGTAAGTTATATTTGAAAGAAGGAACATATAGAACCCTTTCTAGAATCATATCTGGCTGAATACTTACCCTTCCTATATGTGTAACAAATAATTGGAAAGAGTTAGGCAAACTTGTATGCAAAGGTATATGCAATGGACAGAGTTCTAAGAATGATTTTGAGTTAAAACACATGTGCTCAGAGACTCCTGAATCAATTATCCAGGTGTTAGTGTTAAAAACAGCGAGGCATGTTCCAAAGTATTTAATTGTCACGACCTGAATTCCCACCTGGGGACCGTGATGGCGCCTAAAGCTGCACTTGCTAGGCAAGCCAACATTAGAAGTTTGCAGCATAATAATCTTACAAAATACTGAGAACCACTACAACTCAAAACATAATAACTAAAGTTAGAAATGAAACTTGCATGATAAAACTGCGGATGTGAAATCTATATTTATAGCTACTCTGGGTCTAGTGTCACAATTCACTAACTACTAAGGATAACTACAAATATTTGGCTGAAATGAAAAAAAATACAATTGTTTATGAAACTACAGAAAACAGTAAATAAAAATCAAGGAGGGGACTCCAGGAATCTACAGACGTCGGCAGATCTACCTCGGGTCTCCTGCGCAATGCTAGCTATGATATCAGAGTCAGCTCAGACTAATACCTGGATCTACACAGAAAGTGCAGAGTGCAACATCAGTATAACCAACCCTGTGTACTGGTAAGTGTCGAGCCCAACCTCGGCGAAGTAGTGACGAGGCTAGGACATAACACCACATATAACCTAAACAGAGTAATCATGCTAGTTGAAATAACAGAAAATAAGGAATTTAAAACAACAAATAACAGGAAGGGGACCTACAGTCGGGGTTTTCAATATAAGGAGTGAGAATGACGAAAAGAGAGAATTAAATAGTAATAGTGAACAAATTAAGTAATTAAAACAGTAAATGAAAACTGCACGGCATCACCTTTCGTTCTTTTACTCTCGACCTCACCAAATTATAAATAAGACTGCACGGCATCACTCTTTGTGCTTTTACTCTCTTCCTCACAATATAAATAAATCATGCACGACATCACTCTTCGTGATTTTACTCTCTTCCTCACAATATAAATAAATCATGCACGACATCATCCTTCGTGCTTTACATTTTTTATCACAATATAAATAAATCATGCACGTCATCACTCTTCGTGCCTTACACTCTTCCTCACAATATAAATAAATCAATAACAATGGATAGAGATGAGTTTCACAAGAAACCAATATTTCATAAATGATTAGTTTCACAATTTTTAACATCTCAACTTTGAATCAATATTCACAAATTTATCAAACCTTAGTGGAATCGTATATAAGTCTCCCAACATTTCAATAACAACAATAAGCATGGATAATAGGATTTAAGACTACAAAATTTGAAATGGTAGAATTTCACTTGCATACTATGACTCGACCAATAACACATAGGTGCTCGTCACCCCACCTATATGTCGTATTCAACAACAAAACACGTAGCAAATAAACACATAGCACCTATTCCTTTAAGCCAAGGTTAGACACGACACTTACCTCGATTCGCATGCCACTCACTGCACCATTTTTCTCTTAGTATTCACCTCCAACCCACTCGTATCTTGTCACAAATAGCTTAATACCATCATTTATCGCTAAAGGAATCAACTTAAATGAATAATTACTGATTTCCCAAATTTTCCCCCAAAAAAAGTTAGAATCCGACCCCGAGCCTGCTTGGTCCAAACTCAAGGTTATGACCAAAATCCGTTTACCCATTCACCCCCTAGCCTGAATATGCAATTAGTTCCGGAATCCGACCCCAAATCGAGGTCTAAATCCCCAATTTGGTAAAATTTCCTATGATTTGGTGTTGAATTCCCACTTCAAAAATCACCCTAGGTCGAGTTCTAAGGAAGAAAAGATGAAAATTTGAACAAATCCCATTTTGAAGTCTGTTTTAAAACACTGGACAAGCCTTCATCGCGTTCGTGAGAGGCCTGTCGCGATCGTGATACACAGCGGCCTAAGGCCTTCGCGTTTGCGAGTTTCTCTATGCGTTCGCATAAGTCAGCTCCCCCCAAGCCTTCACGTTCGTGGCCCTATGGACGCGTTCGCATACAAGAACATGACCAATCCCCCAGGTCCCTTAAACTATCGCGTTCGCGGGAGACTGATCGCGTTCGCGAAGGGTACCACCTCCAATGCTTCGCGTTCGCGACCAGTCCTTCGCATTCACAAAGAAGAAATTTCCCATGCCCTCATTTTACCTTTAGTGTTCGTGACACTACCTATGCGAACGCAAATAAGGGCACACCAGAACAGTTGATGCACTAAAAATCTCAGATTTTCCAAGTACAAATCACCCCGTAGCCTATCTGAAACTCACCCGAGCCCTGGGGGCTCCAACACAAACATGCGCACAAGTATAACAACATCATACAAACTTGCTCGAGAGATCAAATTGATAAAATAACACTCGGATTTAGAATCAAAATCAATGAAATTCTCAAGAACACTTAAAGTTTCTATTTTCTCAACTGAGGATCCAAATAACATCATATAAACTCCGTTTCTCACCAAATTTCACAGACATGGTCTAGATATTATAACGGAACTGTACCGGGCTCCGAAACCAAAATACGGGCCCGATACTATCAAAATCAAGCATAAATCACATACTTTAAAACCATAATTTTTTCTAAAATTCAATTTTAGTCAAAAATTCATTTCCCGGGCTATGGACCTCGAAATTCGATTCCGGGCATACGCCCAAATTTCATGTTTTATTACGGACCCACCAGGACCGTCGGAACACGGGTCCAGGTCCGTTTGCTCAAAACGTTGAGCAAAGTCAACTAAAATCATTTTAAATCTCCAAATATTATTATTTCTTCTATTTTTCATATAAATGCTTTCTGGAATTATGCCCGGATTGTGCACGCAAATCTAGGAGGAAAATTATAAGGCTTTTAAAGCTAATAAGAATGGAATAAATTCCTAAAACACAAGATGACCCCTTGGGTCATCACAATCTCCACCTCTAAATCAAATATTTGTCCTCGAACGGACATAGAAATGTACCTGAATTGGCGAACAAGTGGGGATATCTACTCCGCATGTCCTGCTCAGACTCCCAAGTAGCTGCCTCAACATGATGACCTTTCCACTGCACTCAAACTGAAGGATAACTCTTCGATCTCAACCGTGATGACCCAAAAGGTCATCCCATATATTCTAGCTAATTCTGTATTCCGAGGTCGTGAAAACCTCCTTCTATATCACCTTGATTTTCATGCGTAGCCCGGGCGTGTAGCCGGGAAGCCTTTATGTGAAAGAAAAAAAACTAATAAAATGATAATTTTGTATTAGAAATTTGAATAAAGTTGACTTTGGTCAACGATTTTAGTAATCGGACCCGGACCCGTGATTTGGAGGTCCCGGAGGGTCCGTAGGAAAATATGGGACTTGGGCGTATGCCCGAAATCGAATTCTGAGGTCCCAAGTTTGAGAAATGAATTTTAGAATAAAATTATTAATTTCTGACAAATATAAAGGTTTTTGGAAATGAAATTTGAGGTGTAACCTATGATATCGGGCCCGTATCATGGTTCCGGAGCCCGGTACAGGTTCGATATGATTTATATGTGTTATCTGTGAAAATTGGTAAGAAACAGACTTAGTTTGACGTGATTCGGACCTTAAATACAAAACTTAATGTTTATAGAAGTTTTGAGGAATTTCATGGATTTTTAGTTTAATTCATCATTTTTGTGTTGTTTTATGTGATTTGAAACCTCGAGCGAGTCCGTGTTAGGTTATATGACTTGTGTGCATTGTTGGACGGGGTCCCGGGGGCCTCGGGTATGTTTCTGATGCTCATCGGGTGATATTAGAACTTGGGAGACAGCTGAACCATTGCTGGTTCTAGTGTCTCGCACCTGCGATGGACCTTCTGCAGGTGCGGCGAGGAGTTCGCAGGTGCGGACTTGGCCCAATCACCCAGTCCTCGCAGGTGCGGTTTGTTTTCCGCATATGTGGAGCCGCAGGTGCGGCTATTAGACCGCATGTGTGACCCCAGGCCTTTTAGTGGATTTTCGCACCTACAAAGGTATTTTCGCAGGTGCGGGACCGCAGGTGTGGTCCCTGGAGCGCATGTGCAGATATTGCTAGGTAATTATATCTGATTCGAGGGCTTAAGCCTATTTTCACCATTTCGAATTTTGGAGCTCGGGAAGGACGATTTTTGAAGACTTTTGCACCTAGGTAACTTGGGTAAGTGATTTCTAACCTACTTAGATCAATTTCCATGATTCCTAACTTAAATCTGGTCCTTAGAATTCGAATTTGGGTGGAAGATTTGGGAAAATTTTGATAAAGTTCATAGACCAAATTATTTAGTTTTGATTGGGCTTTTGACCTCCGATTTGAGAGATTTTCATATGCTTAGACTCGTGAGTGAATGGGTGTCCGGAAACTATAATTTATTCCCGAATCCGAGACGTGGGCCGGGGAACGTTTTGGGAGAATTTTCTAATTTCGCGTACTAGCTTCGAACTTATTAGTTATTTTGTTTCATTGAGATGATATTTACACTATGCAATCGAATTGTCTAGATTCGGGCCACCCAAAATTGGATACTCGTGGAAAGAGCGTGGTTTTGAGTTGATTAGCGCAGTCAAGGTAAGTATCCTGCCTAACCTTGCGTGGGGAACTACCCCTTAGGATTGAGTCTTCTATGTTGACTGTACTCCGTGTACGTGAGGTGACGAGTGCGTACTCGGATTTATTTGCAAATAGATTGCCCTTTAGGGATTTTAGGTCCTTATGTTCTCCGTATATGAATTGAACTTGTTATATCTGAATTCCCGATTTCTAGTTTCATCTCTTCCTGCTTAAATTAGAAGTACTTGCCTAGCATTCCTTGTTTCTTATTTGATCTTAATTGACTTAAATGAAGACTTTGCCTTTCCTACCGTTATACTATATCTTCCTTCATACAATGCCTATGTGACTAAAACTAGTATAATCTCGCCCTATAATTGTCTAACAAGTAATTGGAATATCTATACGTTGGTGTCAAGCATGCCCGTGAGTCGTACATTGTTATTTAAATGATTTTCCCTTAAGTACTACTTAGGTTTAATTGATGACCGCCCATGTTGATGGTATTTCTTTGATGCTGCCTAATTACTGAGCATTTTTTCAAGTTGAGTTTATTCGGCAAAGCTAATTTTCTAAGTGAGATTGGTTATAGCTGATTCCCTTGCCGGGATGATTTGGGTTCTTGGTTATGAACTTGAATAGATAGAATCGTTGTTATATTTGCCTTGTTTTTCCCTCGTTATGATGTTTCTCTTTGTGCTTCTCATTCCTTTCAGTGGCTACTTCTTATGAGTGAGTTTTTACCATTTTTGTGATTTAAGTCTTT